>JAKKIK010000173.1:0-43735 GCA_024500135.1 Heterodera carotae
ATAAAACTCATTGCGCACATGTTCTCGGAATCGCAGTCCCCGGTCCCCCCTCCCCGCCTCGCAAAATAACACAAAGTAACCCGGCAACTTCACTGTACAAAGTAAGATAACTCTTATCAAATCAATTACCGGCGGGGACAAAAAATAAAAATATTTTGATTTATTTTACCATTAATTAATAAAACTAACCAAATTAGTAGAAATATTGAAAAGATCAACCGCTCGTTAAATATTCCTTCTTTCTTTCTCTTTTGACAAAGCAATTATTGAGCGAATTCTTTAAAGGTATTAGTTAATTAAATTTGCCATAAAATGTTTTTGTTTACCCTTCGCCCCTCTGCAATTTGTCCCAAGCCTCGTTGATCTGCTCCAGAGAGAAACGCCACCTTGGTCGTTGTTCATCTGTTCGGTTATTGTGTGTATTTTTTCTCTTGTTTGAAATGGAATGAAAAACTAAAAACATAGGCAAGTGGATGAGAACGAGGGGGGCAAGTGGATGAGAACGAGGGGGGCAAGTGGATGAGAACGAGGGGGGGGGGATGGCCGAGAAGAAATAACCCTCGGAGATGAATTGAAAAAGATGGCCGAATCTTTATTTAAAATAAAATCAAAATGTGTTTTGTAAAATGCTTGAGTTTTGACGAATATTTATGCCACCATCAGAAGAGTTGGTGTTCATCATCTTCACCGATCTCGGTAACCTCGTCTTCTTCGTGCTCGTCCATTTCCTCCAAGGCCAATTCGTTCAGCAGCATCATGTCCTCCCTGTCCTCTTCCCCTAAGACGGCACTTGCGCCCTCCCCTCCCCCGGCACTCATTCCGCCCCCAATGTCGCCGCCTTCATATTCATCCTCTCCTAACCGTGCACAACTTTTATCGACGTCTTTTCTGATCGCCGCACGGATAGCATCAATTCTGCCCTAAACATTAGAGAAGGGTCATGAAGACAACGTAAAGTGACAAGATTACTGCAGGAAGCCATCCGTTGGTCGAATCGCATTCCGCTAGCGTTTCCAAAAAGTCTTTGCGACAAATTTTCTGCGCAATTGGCAGTTGGACGTCGCACACACAGTACCAAATTTGACGCAGTGATGGAAACACCTCTGACAAATACGGCGAGATTAAAGGGAAATTTTAATCCCCCAAAAAGGCTTGTTGTCGGTATTACGATAATGTACACACCAAAAGGAAGCTAACAATATTACTTGGCCTGTATAAATAATCGAAGAATTGGCCCGTCTGCGAGATTCGGATGGACGGCGTTGACGATGCCTTGAGGCGCTGTCTTTCCGGGATGAACTGAATCAAAGAACAAAATTTACAGAATTCCTCTTCAGCATCCATCACAATCTCTGTTCCACCTGATTGTGCTTGAATGAGACCATAATGGATTGGTAACAGCGTGCCCACGGGTCCCTTCGAGGATCGTAGCCAAAACGGCACCACAGACGCCCCCTTGAGCAGAAAGTGTCAAATCGAAAAGAATGATTTATTTGTTCGCCATTCGGTTGAATCTGACCATGGTCCGCTGCCAATGTAAAAGGCGTATTTGGCCAACACAATCCTTCAAATTTATGTTAATTTGTGATTTGCTTGCAGCACATTACACCGTACTTAAGCAACGCTTCAGTGAGTCGGGTACGGTAACCAATGGCAATGCGCGACCAAAGGGGCCGTTCCGCAAAAAGCTCAGACAGCAGTTGGTGCACTTCGTTGTTTTTGCACCTCAAAGGTAAAAAAGAACAAGATGAGTGTTATAATTAAACATTTATTACGTTAAGAGATTGCTTAAAATCAACATGTGCAAGGGGTGCGCCGGCGCACCCCACCCTCGTTCGTCGTAAGGGGGGGGGGGGGGGATGAAAAAAATGTATAAAATTTGAACATTTCTTTAACAAATTTCATTAAACTATTCAGAGATTTCACTATGCAAAAATTAAAAACATTTTCTTTAATTTCATAATCTATATTTTTAATAAAAATATTCTTATTTACTTCTTTTTGTTGGCTTCTAAATTTTTGTACGACCGACAACAAAATTTTTATCTCAGGTTCAATCCTTTCCATGTTGCTCGATTATTATTGGCCATTTTCGCCTAAATTTCCTCGAATTTAGCTTAATTCTTCTTAGGAAAATTGATATATTTTTCAAAAATTTTCTCGGCGGCACCGCCTTTACCTCATTTAGGCCTTATTTTCCTTAAGAAATTTGGCTATATTTTTCAAAAATTTTATCGGCGGCGCCTATCGGCACCGCCTTTACCTCATTTTTAGGCCTTATTTTCCTTAAGAAACAACTCCAAAAAAAAATTTCGGATGGCGGGCGAGAGCAAAAAAAGAAGGTCATCGATCGGTTTAGTACAAAAATAGCCGATAAAACAATTTAGTTTTGGGACTTATTGGCCAGTTTTTCATTTATTTTTATATTTATATACCAATAAGCAATTTTCATATTTTTGGCACCCCTTCATGTTTTTGGCACCCCTCGCCATTTTTTCAATCCCTGCTGGACCAACCCTTTCTCACCTCAGTCTAACGTCCTGCAATGCCTTTTCACTCGGTGCTTTTGGGAACGAGTCATTTGCATTCACTGTGATGGTAAACGCTTTCCGCTCAACACGTAGACCTAGAAAATTTTTTTTAATTTCAAAAAAAAAATCGGCGGACTTTTTCCATGGCCAATTTCTGTTGGTTTTTTCATCCATCGTTCAACGTCGTCCCGGAGGATGAATTTGGACGGAGTGTTATAACGGCTGAATTGGTAGGGCGGCAGAAAATTGGCTACATCAGACGCCAACACATCTCAAAAAATAACTTGCTATTAAGACGAAGAGATGAAGCAACGAAGAGGCGTTTTCCTCAGACAAAAGTTTCTCACCTTCTCCATTTGTCAATGATTCGGCCATTTGTTCCCCAATTCGCTTGCACTTCTGTGGCTGTTGTTCGTCCCACCAATTCAACGCGGAGGGAAAATCCGTGGGAATTATTCGGCTGATCAAATCGAAATGGACGGACTCTAAACACGAAAAGTGAAAATTCCACACCCCCGCAGTATCAACCCCCACTTACAATAAGACGAAACGAAAAAAATATAAGCAAAGTCAAAATGCACATTTTTTATGACTTTTGGCTGTTGGAAGAGGCACTAATCCAAAAAATCATTTATTGACCTCCTTTTTCTCCGCCTCCTCCCTCGGCACTTCGTTTGGTGGCAAAGTTGCTCAGCGGAAGGTATTGAAAGTCGCAAATATTTCGAAAAGAATAAACTGTTGTGATCTGAAAAAACCATAGTAAAACGATTAGTCAGTGGAGAATTGGTCACCAAGCATTTACAAAAAGTATAATTTACGAAACAGCTAAAACCCCAAGAAATGATGAACGACCGTATACCTTAAAGCCTTGCATGACATATTTTATTTAGTTTCAAAAAATTTTTAGACCAATTTCGCGGTAATATTTATTTGATCAGATTAATCAGATGCCGATTTACATTCGTTTGGATGAATGCCTCAGATTCGCCTTTTAAAATCATATTTTTATTTGATAGTTTGTCGCACCTTGCCTTTGGTCGAATAACCGGAAAACGAATTGTCACCAAATTAATGCCAAATCCAATGCTATTCGACCCTAAATTTGGTGCTATGCTTTGTCGCCTACTTTCAATTTCAGAAATTTCGTTTATTCCCCAAAGTTTTAGTTATTGAGGCGTTTTCTAATTAAAGTATTAATTTTTTTGTTAGTTGTTTCGTTAATTCATTTCAGGTTTTGTCATCATTGGCATTCAATTGTAGGACAAAAGGTCATACGACTGCTGGTGGGACTCGAACCCATACTACGAAACAATTTTGTTGGCATCTCTCCCAACTGAGCAATTCACTCTGCAAGTGTTCTCCTATATCCTTTACCAACTCTTCCAATTTTTAAATATCTTTTACTGTTTTTACCATTCCGATACAACGAATTTCCATTTGTCCGTTGTTTGCCTCGCCGTTTAATGTAGGGCCAAATTTGATGTCTTCGATCACTTAACATGGGCAATTTCAATGAGAAACATTTGTTTTTTTCTTCGCTCACTTACCCCCAACAGTCGGCCTCTGTTTGCGCCTTCGAATGCGCAGCACCAAATTGGCTTGACCCGAAAACACCGCCAATTGGTTGCATCGCTCGGCCGACAGCGCCGAATGGAAAGGATTTTGAGGTTGAAATTGCAATTCCAGCTGCCCGTTGTTGAAATGAGCCTAAAATGTTTATAATGCCACTTAGGGAATAGAATTAAGTAAGGCGATACAATGGAATATTCGAAATAAAATTAGACAGAATGTCGACTTTTTCACCCAAAAAGTAATTTTTGAAAGCAAATTATAAAAAGTCAAACTTTTGAAACGGCACGTAATCCGCCCAAAGTGTCAAGGGCTGCCTGAACATTTTTGACCACTCCCGGGTATTCGATGAGCACAAACTCAGACACCTGTTGAACAGATGGGACGGAGGAAGACGACGGAAATTCGAGGGAATGGGAAGGCATCTAAAAAACTAAATAGAAAATGAAATAAATTACATCAAATATCACAGGAAATTGCAACTAAAAAAAAAGAATGGAGAAATAGAATCAAATATCTTTTTATGGACCAAGGTATGTTACAAAGACATAGAGTTAAAAGGATACAAAAGGATAGAATTTATATAAAAAATAGTTATTTTTGTTATCTTTTAAATTACAGTAATATCGTACATCCATTATTTTTCCAATTTCAGCTCTTTTTCGGGAATGCTAAATGGTGCGAAATAGGCATTGACCGTGTCATCATCAACATTGGACAGTGACAAAGGGCGCCATTTGGGGTTGCGATCTTTGTCAATCAAAACTAAAAGTTACTTATTCTCAGCGAATTAAGTTTTAAACGAATTAAATAATTTGTGCGTTTTCTTAATGTTTTCCTTTTCCATTAAAGTCTTTCAACACTCCCAAAAGACACTTTTAAATCAGATGAATCCTTCTTCTTACTTGCTCTACAGCCTTCGTGAAAGTCATTTGCTGCTATAAAACGCTGAACGAGGCGATACTCCATTGGAAAAACCTAAAACAGTAAAATTTCGAGGGAATGCAAAATTAAAATACTTCATCAAATTTAAGTTTGTCACCCGTTTGAATTTGGCGAAATGTCACTTTCAGGGAAGTCGGACTCTAAAATGGGGCTAAAATAAGATACAATTCGTAAGCTATTGTATTTCCCAGACCATTTTTGCCAGCACTTCGCTCTGTTCCCGCGCAAATTCGTCGTCCGTTCTCTCCACGAGGCGTTTGACAATCGCTTCAACATTTTCTGCGGCGAAGCATTCATCGATTAACTCCAAATGGGGGTCCAAGACGAAGGAGGCGATGTCGGACGGTCCATGGGAACGCAGCAATTGGTCAATGTCCGAACATTTGGTAGGCGATGGAAGAGCCAAAAGTTCGTCCTGAACGTGTCTAAGGTTGGCCGATTCAATCTAAAAAGAAAAAATTAACACAAAAAAGGAGAACAGAACGTACGTAATGTGTTGCAAGCCCAGCGTGGTACACATCAGCGCCATGGAGCCGATATCCTTCAGAAAGTAATTCATTCGTAAAGTTCTTGTATTGTGCGACCTGTCAGTGCCAGAAACATGCCGAGTTGACCGCTAAGTCGAGGCAGAAAGTATGACGCGCCAACATCCGGGAAAAGACCCAGTGCCGTCTCCGGCATGGCCAACATTGTCCGTTCTGTAGCCACGCGAAAAGGTCCGTGCATCGAGAGACCGCAACCCTTAAAACATTGGCGAAGTATTAAAAAGATTATGAAAGGAATAAACAGTACCTATAGTAAAACAAACAATGGGAACCACAGCCAAAGACATGACCCACTCACCCACCCCTCCCATAGTAATGCCGTCCATGAAGGCAACATAAGGGCGGCAGAGGCAACCGATCAAATGGTTTAGTCGATACTCCTCCTCAAAAAACTGCTCAAAAATGCGATCCGATGGATCGTTTGCCTTGTACGATTTGGAAACAGCTAAAGGTTAGAAACAAAAAAAAGTCATAGTCATTAAATGCACAGACCAACGACGTCGCCACCGGCACAAAACGCCTTGCCTCCCATCCCTTTGATCAGCACAAAGTCGTACGTCGGGTCCTAATAATACAGTTGGACCCTTAAGGACAGTACAATTATGAGTACCCTAAGTGCAGAGTAAATCTTTCGAATCATCGGCAGATTAAGTGCATTTAGTGCTTCCGGTCTATTCAGTGAGATGATCAGCTTCTGATTCACCCGCTCCAACAAAACTTCGTCGTCAGTAACCGAAGAAAGGCGACGCCCAAAAACGGACAGCCGAATAAACGGCGAAATATCTAAAAGAATACAATATAAGAAGATTTGAAGGAACGCTCATCAATTCACTTGGTGAACATAAGCATAGGCGACCGGAGAGCATCGGACAAATTGCTATAAAAGATGGCAAGAAAAAAAAGACTATGCAGTTATTGCGACTTTCAAATGAAATAGAAAGGATAAAAAAACTTCCATTTGGTTTTTAAATTAGAAAATAAGAAGAAAAATATATATTGGGTGAAAATCTTTGTAAAAAGTCAGTTTATTGTCCGAAAATGCAATGGTAATCAAAAATAGAGGTTTCGGCATTCCTGAAGAACCGACTCCAACGGACAGTAAGGACATCTGAAATCGAAAACAAAAGCATGGTGATCCAAACAAACATAAATTATGCCCACTTTAGTCGATTGTTTCTGCTCTGCTGGGCCAATTTGTTCATTGCATCTGTACTGCAACGAAATTGTAATTAATTAATAAATTCTCTAACAATAAAGAAAAAAAATCAGTTAGTAAAAGTGATGAATTGCGATATGTCCAAAAAATTAATTTAGGTTCCAATGCAAAGCAATGACAACCTTATAACGTGGCCACAGCTGAGCCGAACTGGCGGATTCTGAAGCAATAGAATAAATTGAGCACATAACCGTGAAACACTTAAACTTACGCTTTCCGTGCTTTGCACCTTTAGAATTGGACAGCAAAAAGAAGAATGGACTTGCTCAGGCACCGGCACATTGCACTAAAAAAAATGCAATGCATTATTTGCAGTATTAATATAACCGGCAATTCATCTGGCAGTGAAGCTATTCCGCCTCTGGATGTGTTCAGAAAGGCACGCATTGTCATAAGTGAGGGCACAGTTTTGGCACCGGCATTCAGTCTGAAATAAGGCGGGTGGTTGCCAATATTAAAAGCGGCTAGCGAAGAATCAGCTACATCCATGGGTAGGGGTTTTCTCCACTCAGGGAAAGAACAAAAATTGAAATTAAAATTTGAGCGGTTTTGTTAAATAATTTCAGAAAGTTCAAAAATCTCATTTTTCGCTATATTACGTCGATTCTGCCTCATTTTCCTTATGAAACTTAACTATTCAAATTACCAGGCAGGCGGCCGCCTAACCTTTTCTCTTAGAAAATTTCGCGCCCATAGGTAGAGCAAAAAAATGCATTTGCTATTTCAGCACCGCGCTGGAATGTTGCGCTCACAAAGGAGTGGCGTAAATTAGATAAATTCATCATTTGTTTCATTACCTTCGTCAGCTGCTGTGGTGCAGTGCCTTTGCTCTTGCTTTGCTTTTTGCCCACCCCAGGTTCAAACCCCGACCGCTTAAAGCAATTTTTCCTTCCTTTTTTTGCCGTTTTATGCAAAAATATTTTTGGAGGAGAATAAGAATATTTTTGGGGTTGACATGCTTTGCGCGGTCGGGGTTTGAACCTGGGGTGGGCAAAAAGAAAAGCAAGAGCAAACGCACTGCACCACAGCAGCTGACGAAGGTAATGAAACAAATGATGAATTTATCTAATTTACGCCAACTTTGGCACGTCATATCTCGACACTCGAGCTCATTCCGCAAAAAATAAAACCACTTTTCTCAAGAACCCAGGGGTGCTCTATCCACCCACCAAGTTTCGTTCCGAAGTCCCACGGATACCTGGCCACCCTCCTTTGTCAGTCGACCAACCCCAACTCGATGATTTTCTAGATACGAGCCTAGTTACGACAATTAGCACATACATTGTGGCCAACGAAGAGCGGTAGTCCGTTATTGCATTGGCCAGCTCACGCTCAAGTGCAAAGCGACGGCCTTCGCTGAATAAATAGTTGTGGGGCCCTTTCTGAGGGTGAGTCATGACGACGAACATCAAATGCTTCTTTTCAGAGCAAAAAATAATATTTTAATAGAGTTCCTTTTTTCCAATTTTCAGCCCTTTTTTTTGACAAAGGTATTGGCATACTTACCAGCTCTTCTTTGTGCTTTTCTTTCTCCCCATCCTGCACTTCTTTCACATAGCCCAAGGCCTGCCTTTTCCCACCTAAATTGGTTGGACATCGCCAAGAAAAATGAAATAAAAATCAATAAAGATTCTCATGCTCGACAACTCTATTCGTCGCAGAGGAGTTGAAGCAGTGTGAGTAGCGGCGGCGCAATGGGTTGTGCCCTTCACTATCTTTTTTCCCCTCTGGCTCGCCAAAAAATTTGATCCCAAAGTCCCATGGTCCTTTGTCAGTTCCGATTTCAGGATAGCCTTGAACCTCCCTACACTATCATTCTAGATACTTGTTTCTAGTAATCGGATGACATGTTGACATTGGAGGCGGAACAGCAAATCGTGCCGCTCGGTGTTATTTCCGCGTTCCCTTTGGTCCTCCACCCATTGAATCGCAGGTAAATAGTCATGCCGTTTGAAAGCACTCATTATGCTTTTCAATGTTTCAACATTGTTTATGTCTGGGAGTTCCAACGACGAAATTTCGGATTCCTAAAATTAAAAAAAAAAACTGTCATAAAGCAGAAAATGGTGTTACACTTAATGATTTAATTCAAAACGAAACCAATTTCATTTTGGCATAGTAAATTTTTGTATTGTACGACAAGACATTGTTCATTTCTCCGCTTCTTACAAGGGAACCACCCGAGCATAAGTCGGAAAATACATGTGTGTTATAAAACATTCGATAAAGCTGGGTCACTTCTTGTGTGAATTTTTAATTTTACGTGCCCATATTCACAAACCAAAAAATTACAGGGCCTCAAAAATCGAAAATTTGGCGCCTGTGGTTGCTGGGCGGCTGCAGGGGGGAGTGGCCGAAAAAATTTAAATGCAAGAATAAATCCGAGCACACACAATGACTTTGCTTGACATGCTGACCTGAAGGAACACATCGGCAACTTCCGTTCGCCCAATTCCCATCATATGTTCGAGAATGAGTCGATTTGCGTGGCGTAAATTGTTCGGGTCCTTCTCGATCTCTTTCTCGTTCTTCAACAAACGACTCAGGTCGGAGAAGAAGCGTGTGTCAATAGCTTTCTCAAAAAGTAAGCCCCCGTTAAATGCTTCGTTTAACTTTGCCTCATTTTTCTAACCGACCCCACAACGCGAAATGAGATGATGAATGGGATGCTTGTGTTCCTGAGCCATGTCCTCAAGAGTTTTTTTCAGACTATTCAGCGTATCGACCAGAAGAAATTGGGCATGAACAGAAAGTTCGGGCTCAGAAATGGTAGCTGGGGTTATCTCTAAACAGCAAAAGCATGCTTATAAGTACTTTTTAATTGGCTCAAAGAACGCATTCGAATTAAAGCAATTCATTGAGACTATCTCCAGTTAAGTCAATCCCCTTTTAATGCAAATCTTTTTTTGTTTAATTTGTCCACCTTCGCCCTCCCCTTGCTGCTCATTGTCAGCCATGGTGGCGTCCACCGTCCCCAAGTCCATTTTTTCCTCAATCGGTTGCAAAACCAAATCGGTGACCATTGCGTCCAGCTTTGCCCCTTGTTTCGCCAGCAGTGGTGTGTGTTTTTGATGAAAAGAGTGAATGCGTTGAATGGCTCTGCTCGTATTGCTGGCCAAAAAGTCCAACTCATCCGCTTTGAACACTTTGGAGTCGTCGACATTAAAACTCGAATTGGTCGACACATTCGCCATTCTTGCTAAGACAACTTAAAAGGGTAAGAAAGTGGTACTGAGAAACAGTAAAAATAAAAGCGAACACAACAGAATGAAATAACCCAAATAAATGTTAAATTTTTTATACAAAACCAATAGAAAAATATATGTGACAATGTTTCCTATTGCCTCAATTTTATGATTGAAAGTCCAAGTTCGCGTTCATACTCTCGCAATTGAGCCATGAACCCATCGTTCGGACGTGCCGCCGGTCGATGCTGCCGAACATGTGCTAAAGCATCGTCGAGGAATTGACCATCGAAGCGCATAATGTAAGCAATGACAAGGGCTGAAGAACGGGATATGCCGGCATTGCAATGGACAAGAACCTGAAAAGGCGCCTATTTTACGCTAAAGAAATTAAGATTTTGATGTCAAATCCATTTATTACTAGTGGTGTTAGTATGGTAGCACACTAAAAATGCAATAAATATCAAAGGAATTTATGTGAAAATTGGAGTAATTTTGTAAAAATCGCTCACAAATCAGGACATGGGAAACTTTTGACAAAAACGAACAAGCATAGCAGAAAACATCATTTTCTACATAATTCTTCTGCTATTCGTTTGTAAGGTAGTTATGTGTACCTTTTATACAACACCAAAAAAAGGGGAATACTAGAAACTATTTTAAAAAATTATCGCAAAAATGCGTCACCTTTCCGTTTTTGTCGATGGCATTTTTCATAAATTGTTGAACTCGGCTGATATACTTCTTCATGTTTTCGCTGGGTGTGTCCAGCAGTTGCAGCTTCAAATATAACATTTCTTTCGGAAAAAAGCAGCGAACGCCCGTCGCTGCATTCACAATGTGAGTGATGCCATGCCTTTGTAGCAAAGAAAGGTCCTGGGCCACGTCTTGACTGCTAAAAGAAAAGTTTAACCGCCATGGCTAAAAAGACCATTCAATTTCTTTTTCCTTCAAAGAAAAAAAAAAGTTTATTGTCAGCGTGTTGGAGAAGAATTTTCGCTCCTCAACGTAATTTTGAGGAAGAAAGATTTAAAAGATGAGTAAAGTTCAATTAATTTTTCCACCTTAAATAGACTCCTTTGCTCACGTTGGCCACTTGAAGGTCGGGCGAAAGATCGACGACGTAGCCGCGACCCTTCAGCATCCGTCTCGATTGTTTAAATTCAACATAATTTTCTACATTTGCACTTGCACCGGTCGGCTTGAAAATAACTTCGAAATCACCACTTTCGCCCCTCTGTTCTTCGGCCATTGAACCATCTTCTCGAGTAATTCTGTGTGAGATCAAAATTTAACTTTCCAATTATTCAGACACTCAAATATTTTTGTAAACGAGAATTAATTGGAATAAAACTATAAATCTAATTATTAAAAATAATACATACCTTATTTTAGTTTTTTTTAGTCCATGACGGGTTTTAAACAAATCTTCCTGATCAGGCATTCGAAATTCGAATTACTCTAAAAGCACAAAATCGAAAACGACCGGATCCGGAATTTTGGTGATTTGGTATCTTTCGATCCGGGGTACGATGAATTTGAAGATCTCGGTCTCTAGTTTTTAGCCGTATTAATTATCAAAGTATTGAAATGATATTTACCGAAAAAGATTTCGCAGTATTCGACGAATTGGAATTGTTCAATCAATTTGTTTATCAAGGTCCGTCAGAAGAAATGAAAAGGTATAGTTAATTTTCACAAGTATTGTAATCAACAAATTTGTTTAATTTTTAGCAGCCATCCAAAACCGCGCAATGAGTTCTATCAAATTTGGACTCCCTTTTACATGGATTCCCAATTAAAAAAGTTAACAAATGAAGAAGGGATGGATACAAACACAACAAACAAAGGGAAGAGAAAAGGATCTTTTGCTAATGGTAGGGAAAGCGATACGAACAGCTTCCTATTTTCCGTAAGCGGATCTCTTTTTTAAATTTATTCATTTGACTTTTTTGTAGAATTGTCGACTTGTTCAGAGTACATTTGGTAAATTTCAAAGTTCGTACAAAAACTTCATTAAATCGGATGCAAACAATCCTCGGTAAAAATTAGAGCCAAGTCGAGGCAGCTCCGATGGAATATGTCTTTTGCTTGTTTTTAGAGACAATGAAACTGCTCGTAATTGCGTGAAAATGGCTCCTTTATTCCATTCCACCGCTGTGTCCACCATCGGCGGTTTTGATGGTCTCTTAGAGGCAGTTCAATTATATCAAGCGGATGAAAGTGTTCATTCTCCCTGCCTTCCCTCCGAGGTTTTGGCCACCACTTCGACTGGAAGAAACGAAGCAGCATCGATTCTTTATTCAAATCCACGAAATTGGCCTATTTCGCTAGATTCGTGGGTTTTTCCGGCAAAGTCTTCCTTTTTACTGGGCGATGTTGCGCTGACCCGACATTTTTTATCGCGTATAATTCAACAACCGATAATGAATAGAGACCGCAGCTCTGGCGGGATTTTACCGGGACTCCCGGTCTCAGGCTTTTTTTTTTGGAATTGGACCGGGGGTCACGGACTAAAACGAAACCCCGGCCCGGTCAATTTTTCTTATAGGTCTCTAATAATGAAGCATTAAATTTTAAGAGAAATTCGATCTGATCGTCGCTGATCCGCCATGGCGCAACAGAACGGTTAAAAGGCAACGAACGTTCGTTGAATTCGAATGTGACTTTTGCATATCTGACATACATATTTTAAGGTATCAAATGTTCAATAGATGCGGCAAATTTTTTGCGGACACCTCTTTGGATAGTCTCGGCCTTCTTCAAATTCCCCAATTGCTCGTCGATGGCTCTCTTTTCTGCATTTGGCTGAGCAACAGTCAAACAGCACACAACGTGGCACAGCGTCTGCTTGAGAAGTGGAAAATGCGCAGATTGGCACAATGGCATTGGTTGAAGGTGTTCAAGCAAAGCTATGGGCCCATCTCCATAGGTGTTCAAGTCGGAGGGGGGTCATAACCAGGGTTCTTCGTAAAAATGTCTGGGAAAGTAAGGTGAAATGAGCTTTAAAATTTTTTTTCTGCATCTTTCTTTACAAATTAACCAAGGTTTAAAACTTTTCACATCACTGTGTCTAAGGCACCGGTAGATCAATTCTTTATCATTGCAGGCAAATTTTTCAGCAAAAGGTAGATATCAACACAGACGGCATTATTAAATGGAACCAGAAAGTGAAATTTAAGTTAACATATTTTCTTAGGTGTCCGCGGGTGGGGGTTAAAAGCGTAGTATTTAATAGACCCGTTAAGCTGATTTCAAGTGACTATTTTCCAAAATAATGGTTTCAAATTCCAAATGAGAGTCCCCTCGTCTCTCTCAAAAGGAGAGTTATTGCTTTTTACATTGTTTGCTCCTCTTTCCATCCACTTGGCCACCTCTGTCACCAGATTTGAACATTTACCTAATAAAACCGACTTTTGCGGTATAGATTTGCAAGACTGGCGAACCGATCTGTGCTTTTCGACCCGAACACAAAGTTCCCTTCGAAAGTCTTTTGATCGCTTGTAACGATTGTGCTGCGAATTTAGCCAAATGGGAGCACATCCCCGACGACTTTTGCATTATCAGGTGGATTCCGCGGAAATGATTTATGAATTGTTGTTCTCATGTCTACCATTGATTTCCCACCACAGTGTGCCTAACGCAAATCCGTCTCGGAAGCCTCCAATTTCTCTGCTGCTTCAACAACTTGGCTTTATCCGCCCAGTGCTCAATGGACTGGAATTGTATGCGCGATATTTGCTCCCTAATTTCACTTCTGTTGGTTATGAGTCGACAAAGTTCCAACAACGATATTATTTCCATTCTAAGTGAATTCAATCATTGAAAAGAGGAGGACATTATTTTGGACATATGCATTTGTATATGATTGATGGAGAAGGCAATCAATGGGAATGAATTAATGCGTATTTTATTTATTGTATATTCGTCAAATTTCCGCTGCTGTTTGTGCGTAATTCATTGTCATTGCTTACCGCTCTTTTCTCGCTTCCCAATTTGTTACACTTTTTGATTTTCATCATAAATTTGCAAATAAATCCAAAACGTAATTTTGCTTTTGTTCTCATTGCATTTTACATATTTTGTTGCATTATCCCTTTTTAGATGCTCCATTCCCACTTATCACTACTGATGTGCTCACTATGCGAGTGCCATCCTTAGAACGACGTCCATTTCTGTTCTCTTCCACAATTTATCGCTTTCTGCTGATGGGTTTTCGGTTCGCCATTAGTAAATCTTGTCTTTAAATTCGATTTTTTCATCAGTCACCCCGAGTACTTTGTCTATCATCCTCGTTTTTGGTTTATGCGAATTTAAGCAAGTGGTGCACAGGCCCCAAACGGGATGGGAATGATGGAAAGGAACGAGATTGTTAAGTTTATCCGAAATTCATATTTTTATGACGAAAACAAAATATTTTGTGGCCCCAGATGTACTCGATTGCCGGATTCTCTTACATAAAATTAAATGCATGAATTGCCCATTTCATGGGTCAATGGCAGTTCGAACAATGGTAGTTCAGTACAATTTAAAATGAATGACTACAACTTTTAAAGTCAATCAATTATAAAATTTTCGTATCATTCGGTGTATTCAGAAGCTATCATTAAGCAGAGACTAAAAGATTAAGCCAATCAGAAAAATATTAAACTCATAAAACAATTCTCGATTTTTTGTAATTTACAAATCGTAAATTCTTTGGAGTAGATTTTGCTTCTGTTTAATGATTACTTCTAAACAAATAGAGCTTTCGAATGAGACCAGTTTTGTAGAATATGGTTGATTAATAAAGTTAGTTACTACCATTTTCAAATGTACGAACTGCCTTGACCACCCATTTCATACTTCCCCAATTGTAAGGTGTCACTGGCTGAAGAGCCTTCACAGAGACACTCGAAATGTTCTCCAGCTGGGCATCGGTTTCTTCTTCATTTTTCTGGCCTTCAATTCCCAGGGATTCATCGAGGAAAGTGTACTCGATGGATATTCGCCCGATACCGTGTCCAAACATGCGGGTTATACCAGGCAAGAGAATGGTTGCCAAATTCGAGGGGTTGTTGATACGTTAGAGGACACTTGTCGGTCATCCAATTTCGACTTCCTCTAATGTCTCTTCCTGCCCGGCCCCTTAAGTTTGTCCATTATATACGCCTCTTTCACCGTCCTGAACTTTGTTGCTCCGCCAATTGTCAACAGTCTCGGAACCCGAACTTCGCTTTCCCTTGCTGGCCTCACTTATGTCCTTTTCCTTGCCGGTTTCCTCTTCGTAAACCAATTCTTTTTGTACTTTTCTTCTGCTCTCCTCGGATTGGGAGCAGCTGGTAAGCGGAATGGTTATTAAATTTGTTTCTAATCAAATCAACAAAATTTGGAGTGATCTGGACAGCTCAAGGCAAATATCTGACATTGAACAGCACTGGGCAGACGGCTGGCAGAAACAGCTCATTGTTCCTGGCTCTTACCCAGGCTTGGTTCGTCCGTCATTTGTCATTCCCTACCGCTTTATCTCTTTTTCGTCCATGCCGTACTTTTCATTCAGTCTCTCATGCGGCGGCTTATTTCTCCTTATCATCTTTTTGCTGCCTAACAATTCTTCGCCGTCTTCTTCCGCTTCATTTCCCAGCAATTCTTCCGCCTCCTCAAATTTGGCTCCTTCTTTTGACCGTTCCACTGTCAAATTCATCTACGGCTCCTTCACCGGCATTGCACTGCTCGGTGTGGCTGTACTCGCTCTTTTACCGCCATTTCGGACAAAGTCCAAAGTGGGCGATGCGAATGTCCGTGACGGAAAAGGCATGGAACAGTTGGACATGGAGATGAGTCACCAGCAGCAGAACAAGAAGACGAACACATCCGAGGGCAGTCTGCTGGGACAGATCAGTGCGTAATTTGGCACAAATGCCAACGAAGTCGTAGTTCGTTCATTTGCCATTCAGAGTCCATTTTTGAATTGGCCGCATCGTGCAAAATGGTCGCATTGGCTGTTGTTTTCGGCTACACCGGCATATTGTTGAGTTTTTGGAGCAGGTAGTACAATACTTACAATGGGATCAAACGCATCAATTTATTTCTGTAGCATTTTCCCAACCGCTCTGATCAACACTCTCCAATTGCGGACTCAATTCAGTCCCAAGATTCTGATCGCTCTAAATGCCATTTTCAAAGGGATGGGCCAACCGTTGTGTGAGTTGTTTTGGCATTATGTTCAGTCATCGATTTGTTTGCGTTCAGTGAGTGTTCTTTTCGAATGGTTTCATCTGCACAAAGTGAAGCGCAGTCGACTTGTATTCGTTGGAATGCTTCTCCACCTGCTGGCCTTTGTGCTTATCTTCCTCATTCTCCCCGCTGAAACTCCGCTCAGTCCAACCGATCAAATGGCACTCATTCGGCCAAAGTCTTTGCCATTTTTATTTCTCGCCAATATGAGCACATTTCAGCGTTCTCGTCGCACTTTTCTGCGGATTTTTGCTAAGTTTTGGCGACGCCTTTTGGACCACCCAAATTTTTGCCTTTCTGATCACCAATTTTTCTGATCGGAGTGCCGAATCATTTGCCCTTTTCAAATTCTATCAGGTATCTATCGACAGTTCGCCCCGGGCTCTCTTTTCCCAATCCCTTCCCAATTCAGTCTCTTCTCACCTGCTTTCTCTTCTTCTTGTCCGGCCATCTTTTGCTTCATTGGCACCTTTTGATTTTGTTCAGTTCCGCAATTTTGGGCTATTTGGCTTTTATTGTGGCAGAGAAATTGGAGGAGGGCGAAAAGCTAACGGAGCAACGGACGGAACATAACTAACATTTAATTGCATTATTTCATTCATTCATATAAATTTTAACATTTATTATAAATAAAACTTAATTGTTTATTATTGGCATTTTGCGGCTGTGAGGCGTCATTCGGACGCTTTAAAAAGAAATGAATAAAGACACAAATATTTGAAAAGGATCATTCGTTTGAAGTCAATAAAGCCGGGCAGGTGAAGTAGCGCCCGCTTAGAAGCCCGAACTATTACTATCGCTCGACCTTTTAAACCGGTCTTTGAATCGGTCTAAAAGTCGTGAAAAATAGGTAAGAAATGATTTTTAAAAAAGCTAGCCAATCACATTCAATTCCTGGCAATTTGGTATCATCAACAGTTCTTAACTAGATCAAATAGGTGTAAACTAGTTTTAACTCGATCAGACACCATTTGAGCACTGGCCGATTGAGTCACATAACCAAATTAATTACTATGAATTTTGCTTGAATTTTCTAAATTCTAATTTTAAAAACTCAGAATTGATTTTGTTAATTGAAGAATATTAAGAATTGCAAACAATGCTTTTATAGGATGTTGGTATTGGGGGGGGGGGGGGGGGAGGGATAAAGCATTTGGGGCAAACAGCCAGCAGGGATTCGGGGGGAGGGGGATAAAGCATGGGGAAAAAGCCAACATGGATTCGGGAGGGGGATAAGGCATTTGGGCGAAGGAGGTGAAGAATAAGGCATTTCACCTTGGGCGCATAAATTTTGCATAGCTGATTTGGCATTTTCATATAATATTTTCTTCAATTTTATATTCATAAAAAGATACAAAAATGTTTTACATACTTTTTCTTTTATTAATTTTTCGTCAAATTTCATCAATCGAATTCAGTGAATTTGGAGAAGGGGCAGTCGAAGCATTTTTCAGCCAAGCTAAAAGTATGTACATAAATAAAATTGCCTCTGCCCATGAAATTTAATTATTTTGAATAAAAAGACAATGAACCCGCCGGAGAAGTTTTGTTGATAAATGATAATGATGATATTGATGACTATGGAAACACAGAAGAGACGGTAATTTTGGAAGAGTTTGGCACAGACGCAGAGGAAAGTTTGGAGGAGGGCACTGTCGAATGGAAAGATGAAGCATTAAACTTGGAGGAGGGCACGGTCGAATGGAAAGATGAAGCATTAAACTTGGAGGAGGGCACGGTCGAATGGAAAGATGAAGCATTAAACTTGGAGGAGGGCACGGTCGAATGGGGGGATGAAGCAATCGGCGCGGCACAAACTAATGATGACGATGCTGAACAGCGTGGAAAGGACGGCAACTGCGCGAAGGGGTGGCTTAACTTCCGTGACGAAGCGTGCTTCTACGGCCTTGGGGCACAGAAGGACTTTTATTCCGGAATTGAGGAGTGCGGCCATTTAAAAGTGCCTAAAACAAAACGCCAAAAATATAATTTCGCTTTTTAAGGCAAACTTCACTTCGATTCACAGTGTTGAGGAGTTTAAATTTATTATTTCCCATTGGAATCTGAGAGATTTTTGGATTGGAATATTCTACGGAAAAAGTCAATTTGAGGATGGCACTGAAGTGGACGAAGAAATGTTGCAACAAATTGCGCCATTTATTCCATGGGCGAGACCGAACAGTGTTAAGGGATTTATTTGTAGAAAAGATCCAATGGTTAGAGAGAGTAAAAAACAAAGGGAAGACACAAAAATATTGGATATACAAAATATTATTGAACAAGAGCTATTGTGGGATAAAACAGCGAATTCTGAGGATATTATTGGGGATAAAAAATCGGAAATTAATTTGGAAGAAATTCTTGAGAAAAATGATCAAAGGGACAATCGGACAAATGAAAATGAACAAAGGCACAATTGGACAAATGAAAATGATCAAATGGACAATCGGACAAATGAAAATGATCAAATGGACAATCGGACAAATGAAAATGGAGCAAACAAAGAATTGGATAACAGAACAACCGGTGCAAAAACTAAAACAACCAATTCCGAATCATTAACCATCGAATATTCCGAAACTGTGGTGGCCGCCGATGCGCGAGAGGGCGAAACGACGCAAAATGAAGATGAAAGTGCCCGCGGGGGATACAAACGGACGGCGGAGGGGGCCGAACAGAATTCAGTGGCGCCCTCTAAGAAAGTGCTGTTGCCGCTGATCATTTTGCCTTTAATTGCTTTACTTTTCTGCTGATCGGAGCCTTTTGATCATTGGACATGCTATGCTTTTCATTTATATTCATTTATATTTTATTTATATTTATTTATTTATTTTTTAATTTTTATCGTTTTTATTCTTGTAAAACAATGTGTTTGTAATGTACACTATTTTTGCTCATTTTTATCTGCTGATTACTATGGGAAGACGAAATTTTACGATAAAAATACCTTTTACTTACTAATGAAAATTGGTGCGGCTTCCCTCGCCGAATGATAATTACGACCCAATCGAAAAAAGACTATTTAAAAATCGATGCGTAATTATTTTTGAGTACAACCATTCATTTATTTATTGTTAACAATTTTTAAAACTTTTTTAAATATTAAGATATCATTATTTGTATTTTTAAAAATATTTTTATTTTTTCAAAAAAATTGCAGTATTTTCCATCGCAATGACATTAACCATGGAAGAACTGAGAGACGAGGTCCAAAAGGGACAAATTAACACCGTCGTCGTTGGTCGGTTTTATTTATTTTAAATAATAATAATAATAATATGCAATATTGGATTGTCTCATAAGTCCGTAGCATTTTTTTAGGTTCCGTCGATATGAACGGTCGGCTGATCGGAAAGCGACTTACGGCACGGCATTTTGTTAAAATGGTGCAAAACAATAGCAAAATGTCAATGTGTTATTATTTTCTTGCAATGTCAATTGAAGGTGGGAAATTCAGTCCCCAGAAAATTAAGTTGAATGAATGCATTTGGCAAATACGTATTAGGCGCTGTAAGCGACGGGTACGAAGTGGCCAATTGGGACCAAGGTTGGGGCAATGGCCTTTTGAAATTGGATTACGGCACACTTTGCCGCACTCCGTGGATGGACAACACGGCACTGATCATGGCGGACATGCACGTGCGTTTTCTGGAAGGATTTCCTGCATTCCTACAATAGAGTACCCCTCTAGAGAACCCACTCAATCAAGCGCTTCCCCTCGGTTGAAAATAGAGCCTCTGGGGTTCTGATATAAGATGTAATTAAATTATTCTTGTTCTCTGAATAAGTTTTGGTTGCTTCCAGGATGCCCTGGACAAACCTTTCTTTTGTGCCCCTAAAACAATTTTACGTCGTCAATTGCAAAGACTTTCCGAGAAGGGTTTTCGAGCGAAGATGGCTTCCGAATTGGAGTTTAACCTTTTTAACGAAAGCCAAAAAAGTGTCCGTGAAAAGCGATGGACTAATTTGAGCACGGCACAACCACACAACCGAAGCATGCATTTGCTGGCTTCATCCGTCGATGAACCATTTATGCGCAAAGTGCGCGAAGGCCTTGAAGCGGCTGGTAAAAGAGTTGGCTGATCGATCATTGAAAAACAATCCGAAAGATTTGAATTTGCAGGCATTCGACTGGAGGCCACCCACCCCGAATATGGGCCTGGGCAACAAGAACTCAACTTTGAGCCATGTGAGCCAACAGTGATGGCGGACCGTCACATTTTGGCGAAACAGGCAATTCATGAGATGGCTAATCAAGCTGGATTTGCCGCGACATTCCTGGCCAAATTCAACAAGGACCAACTGGGCAATGCCTGCCACATTCACAGTGAGAAAGCCATAAATTTTCAAATACATTGGTAACATTTTGACGACTTCAGTGTCACTTGAGCATAATGACACAGGGACAACGGCATTTTATGATGAAAACGGTGAGTTCGGCATGTCCAAAGTGATGCAGCAATGGACGGCCGGGTTGGTGAAGTACGCCGCCGAGTACACATACTTTTTGGCCCCGTACATAAACTCGTACAAGCGACTGCAGCCGAACAGGTCGAAATCAGGGTTGTTCTGGGTCGAGAAAAATATCGGGTTTTGGGTCGGGTCGCCCGAAAAAAGTTCGGGTCTGGTTTCGGGTCGCCAAAAAGACCGGGTTTCAGGTCACGGGTTTCGGGCAACCCGAAACAACCCTGGTCGAAATGGGACAATTACAGATTTTCTTCTCAAAAATATATAATTTGAAGTTGGGCACCAACAAAAATCTGTTGGAGCGTTGACAATCGGACAAGCTCATTTCGGCTGTGCAGCGACAGTTCGCCAAATGTTCACATCGAATGTCGCATTGGCGGGGCCGACCTAAACCCGTACTTGGCATTCGCAGCAGTAATAGCCGCGGGCATTGCGGGAATTGACGAAGGTCCCAAATATCCGAAACAGTTGAATGAAACTCGTGGAAATAAGAAATGGAAGCTTTTAGAGTTGGAATTGTCAAAGCCTGCCTCCAGCAACATTTACAATTCGCGTGACTTTATCCAATTGCCAAAAAATCTCAAAGGTTCAGCGGAACTGATGGCCCACTCACAAATGTTAAAGGCGGCGTTGGGTTCGTTTATTATGCTTATATTTTATAGACATTTTATAAAACTAATAATTGCTATGCCAGGTGAAAATGTTTTACGGCATTATGCAAATGCGGCACGTACTGAATTGGAAGAGTTTGAGAAGCATATAACTGATTGGGAGCTGAACAGAGGCTTTGATCGATGCTGAATACTGACGAAAGGGCAGCAGTAGAGAATTAGAGGGTGAGACACAATCAGAGGAAGAGAGATAATCAGAGGAAGAGAGACAATCAGAGGAAGAGAGACAATCAGAGGAAGAGAGAGAATCAGAGGAAGAGAGACAATCAGAGGAAGAGAGACAATCAGAGTGTGAGAGACAATCAGAGGGTTACAAAGAATCAGAGGGAGGAAATTATAAAATAAATAAAATCCTATATTGTAAAATTTCAAATACAATGCAATAAATCTTTAGAAATCAATTTGAAAACATTACATTGATTTATTTTCCAACATTTGTAGAATTAATTATTTACATTTTTGCAATAATAATAGATGCGTAAAAGAATTACGCAAACAGACAATTTACGTATACCACATTAACAAAACAATTAAGGAATTGACGAAATCACATGAACAGTTGTCAGTTTTGCATTCATTTTCCGGGGGGCAAAATGCTTAAAAGCTGCAAGAAATGCCAATTCCCGTCATGATGCTTGAAGCAAGAAAGAATGCCAACAAAAGCATTCCATTCCCGTAGTTTTGTCAATTTTTCTTTTTGTTCCCCGGGGGAAATTAATGCATGAATTACTCTTTTTTAAATAATTAAGGAATAAATTGTTGCATTTCTGCTGTTGGCCATTATTTTTCGTTCATTCACTGATTTTACCGTCAACAATTAATTTTAAATAGAAACTAAATGAAGCCGTTGCAGCTGATGACATTTCCGAATTTGGCCATCTTTTTATTTGTTGGGCTAATTGCTTTATCAGAATTCGCGAATTCGAGTATGGAAATTGGTTTTTCAAATAATTCACTTTGGCATTTTAGAAGGAGGATCCGATGACGAAAATGGCACTCATTCACCGAAATCCGTTGGACCATCCCCGACAAAATCAGAACATAGTCAAAGTTCGAGTTCGAACTCAACGCCAAACCAAAGCCCAAATTCGTCATCACAAAAAGAAAAGGCTTCACATCTAAAATCCGAATCGCCAATTTCGTCAAAGCAAATTTCACCAAATGCATCGAACAAAAAGTCGCCAAAACACACAAATTCTCCGTCTCCGTCGCATACGAACCCAAATTCGCCAAATATATCGACCAAAAAATCATCAAAACATTTTTTAAAATCCAATTCTCCATCTCCGTCGCATTCAAATCCAAAATCGCCAACTTCATCGCCATCAAAGAATGTGCACATTGCAACGTCCGTCTCTACGAATGTGTCGCCAACTCGGCTTTTGCTGGCGCCTAATCGATTGAAAGTGGCCATTGAAGCCGCCGCTTCATCCCCAGAGGCATTCCGTCGCAATTGGTCCCTCGCCGAAGGGTCGCCCGTTTCATCTGCGAATTCATCGCCTTCCAAACGCCCAAATTCATCGCCGACGACAAATGTTTCGTTGAATTTCAATAATTCAAACGCGCATTCGCCCGTCGGCGGTTCGCCCCTTTCTCCACGTGCATTCTCTACTTCATCAAAACATTTGCCTTGTAAGTGTAAATAGATTAAATAACATTTTATTACCTTTTTTTAAATTTAAATTAATTTGTAATTAAATTCCGCAGCGATTGACAATTCGCTTCGACTGTTCGTCCCGGCACTTTCTCAGATGCCGAGAAACCCAACGCCCTTTCCCTCCGCATTTCCGTCGCCACAATCTTCGGGCAGTAATTCCCTTTTCCCCCTGCCGCCGGTGATGGACAATAATTCGCAAGGATCATCCTCCCCGGCGGAGGGCGACGAAGAGCCGATTCACTGGCAGATGCCACTTCGTAAGTGACATTCTGAATAAAAGAATGACGTCTAAGCCACCGAAAAAAATGAATAAATTAGCCATTTGTTTAAAAACAGATTTTATTTTTTTGGATTAATTGGCCCGTTCAAGTGGCAGGCCGTCAGAATTTGTCAACAAGACGCTATAATATCTATACCTATGATTGTGTGATGGACCCAACCCATTGAAAGACACATCCCCGAGATGTTGTGTAACAGTCATGTCTTTATTCTGTGGGTTAACAATGACATAGACAGACGCCTCCCCCGATTCGAGGCGGGGAAGGGGAGGGGGGAGTCGGGATCCCGATCCAACTAAGAGTGAAGTGGGGACAAAGTTGGGTGATCATTATATATCCGAGAGTGATAAAGGTGAAAGGGAAGAACCGCCCCCAGGCTTATTGGATGGGGTAAAAGACAAATGAATGGGGGGACAATTGCAGTCATCGGAGACCCCCATAATTGACCCCCGGTCAATCAAATACATTCATCGCAAAGGATCGATATTGGAGTAAAGAGTGGATGGACCATTTTTGTTTAAAAGAAAAGTGGATTGGTTGTCCACACACACTCTCAACTCCAAACAAATATAATATAAAACTATAATATTGCATTTTTAATTTGTTTTTATTATTTTATTGTTTTTAGTTTATTTTTGTTTGTTTTTGATTAATATTTTGGTTAAATGCAATATTAAAAAAGATTATTATAAAAATATCTATTTATAAGGCAATCCATAATTATTTGTCCCAGCCGGATTTTTGCAGCCATTCATTCCAAGTTGTGAGTTTCTTCGAAGTTGACGGCCCAGCTTCGTACAGCGGTTGTGTTGGTGCTTGGCTCCAACCACCGCGTCCCTGGCTTACCAAATTGCACCCGTTCCAACCACCGCGTCCTCCGCGTCCTCCTCGCGCTCCGCGCGCCCCCCCGCAATTGCGGGCTATGTGGCCACACTCACCGCATTTGAAGCAGCGAACCTCGCCAAAAAATCCAAGTTGGACTCGGCCCATCTCCTTCTTCTTTTCATTTTCCTCATCCTCCACTCCTTTTCCCATCTTTTCCAATATTTTATTCAATTCAAAAGTGGCCTTTTTAACTTCCTCATCCACCTCCATTGTTTTGGCGCGGATATTAAGTAGCGCTTTTTGAACATTTTTAACTTCTATTGAATTTTTCTCCATTTGGCACAACTTTTTCATTTTTTCGCTCCACTTAGCTCCTTCCGGGGATGGGCAGTCCAACTCATTTCTCAACTTTTTCACCGGCGGTTGCACAAATTTTTTTGAATTTCCTTCCTGCAAATCTCTCTTTGCTTCCGTATTCATGCAACTCTCCCAAAATGCTTCTCTTTGGTATGGCGCCATCAAATTTTCGAACGCTAATTGTTCTTCCTCCATTTCGAGCACATCCAACGAAATTTCATCGTCTCGCATTCTATTTTTTTTAAATTTCCCTTCGGCCTCTTTCGCTTTTGTTTCGGCCTCAACCTTTCCTTTCTCTCCGGTGTCCTTATTGGCCTTTGCTTCAGCGTCTTTTTTGGCTTTTGCTTCAGCTTCTTTTTTAGCTTCCAACTCTGCCTTTTCTTTGGCGTCCTCCTTTTCCTTCCCTTCATCATCTTTCTTCGACTTTTCTTCAGAGTCTCTTTTTGACTTTTCTTCATCCCCATCTCCGATCACACTAATTTCTTCGGTCCAACTTTCCTGATCAGTCCTGTCGCTGCCTTGCGCCAGCCTTTTCCTAACTTCCTTCAGCTGGTGTAACAAACTTCGTTCCATCCCATGTAGTGATTGCTCCTCCTCCTCAGTTCGAATGTTCATTATATCCGACGTTTCACCTGTAATTGAACCGTCTGATCGCAAGAATGAGTGACTCTCGTAAAATCTTTTTTGATTTTTATCTAAGTTGTTCAGTCGGCCTTTTTGGTTCCATTGTCCCTTTTCCATTGTTTCTGAATTTTCAAAATTAAATTCATTTCTCTGATTTTTCCCTTTTTGTATTTGTTTTTCTCTCTCATCTTCTTCACTCTCTTCTGACCAATCATCCAACAGACTTTTAAACAACCCATCACTTATGACGTTAATGCTTGTTACAAAATTTGGTTCAAAATTATCTCTGTACGAGATCCAAAATTCGGGAACTTTTAATACATCACATATTATTCCATTCTCTTCCCATAAAGTTTCCCAATATGTTTCGATTTCATTATTTACTCTCATTTTCCATTTATCACTCAACCACAATTGCACTTGTACACTCAAAACGATTTTTTCTGCCAAATCGCTCACATATAATTTGAAATTGTTTTCAAATATCCATCCTATTATATAATCTCCATTCTCATCTGAATACATTTCAAAATATTCTTTCAACATATTTTCAGGTATAAATGATTCTAAAGGAACTATCGTAGGATTTAACCATCCGGTGCATGCCCTTATTAGCGAATTTTCAAACAAGATTTCCAAAATTGTGGGGGTCTGATCATTTTCCAAATCCAATTGCCCAAAATTTTCCAAAATTTCAGGACCTCCTCCTTCTTCGAAAGTTTGATTTTCCCTTATAAGTGCCACTGTATTTACTTCTTCCTCATCACTGCTTTCCAACCCAAATTTTGAAACATGACTTTTCTTATTCAGATCATTTTCATCCATTTTATTTATTTTTTCGTCCTTTTCTTCAGTTTCAGACTCAGTTAACTCTTCTTCTGCCTCTTCCTGTTCCAAATTAGGATCCTTGACATATTTATCCCAATTTAAAGGTTCATCGGCTTCTCTTAATGGTAAGACCACCGGTCCATTAAAAATTTTCACCTTTTCCTGATGTACCTTTTTCATTTTGCCCTTTCCATCGAGAGTTTGCAAAATAACATTTTTTCTTTCACTATCAATCCCTACGCAGCGCAAAGGACCTGTCCATCGTTTATCAAATTTGTGTTTTAAAACTTCCTTTTTTAACAAAACCAAATCCCCAATTTTAAATTCACGCTCTTCAGCTTTTCTGATCACATCGTTTTCATCACGATTTCTTTCTTGACTTTTTAATATTTCTTCTCTTACAATTTTCCAAGCCTTTGCTGCTTTCTCTGTATGGTTCCGGGTATAGACAGAAATGTCTGAACTTAATTCATCTGCCCGAGGCAATTGTAATAACTGATCGGTCGGCAACCGAGGATTTCGGGAATGGATTACAAAAAATGGTGAGAATTTGGTTGAACTGTGAATGGATGTATTATATGCAAATGTTGCCTGTGCCAATATTTCATCCCAATTATCCCCTTCATCTTTTATTATTTGGGAAATAATATTTGCTATTATTCTCATTGATCCCTCAGCCATCCCGTTGGATTGCTGGTGATATGCCGTTGACATTCCATGGTCCAACCCATAAATTTTGCATAAATTTTCAAATATTTGCGATGTAAATTGTCTTCCCTGATCCGTAATTACCATTTCCGGGACCCCATGTTGATGTACAACAATTTCCACAAAAGCCTCAGATACAGTATCCGCTTTTTGGTCTGGGATGGCTTTTGCCATCATCCATTTAGAAAAACTATCAATGGCCAAAAATATATATAAATTTTCTTTTTTTGTTTTTTTAAGCGGGCCCATTAAATCACAATGTATTCGTTGAAAGGGACCTTCGGTTGGTTTTATTGGCACACTTGGTGCAGCCTTTATTTGTCCGGACAAAATCTTTCGTTTCTGACATGATTCGCAAGTCCCTATTAGCAATTTTACGTCTTCCTTCATACCAACCCAATGGAATCTGTTCTTAATCTCGAACCATGTCTTATCAAACCCAAAATGACCATTTCCATGAATTTCTTTAAATACTTTTTCTCTCAATTCATATGGTACTATTAATTTAGGTATGTCCGAGTTTTCCTTTCCTTTTTGGTAATAGATTGCTCCATTTATTAGACAATATTCCGGAATCACTTTTTTCCATTTAAAAATGCCCTCAGGGTATTTACCGGTTTTTAAAATATACAATATTTTTGCCAATGACTTAACTTTTCTCTGCGCTTCAATCACTTCATTTAATGTTAATGGCCCCGACTGATCAGCCAAATTTTGATCTCCCTGTCCGACCAAATTTATATTTTCCTTTTTCAACACATTTTCAATAGATGCCACGGATTTCAAATCTTCTGATTCGGGTTCATCCCCTGGAATATTATACCGTGAAAGAAAGTCTGCAACTTTATTACTTTTTCCCGGCCGGAATACAATTTCCAAATCAAAACTTTGTAGGGTAACTTGATATTTTTCTAATCTTCCTTTTAATTCCTTGGCTTTCATCATACCCGTCAATGCGCTACAATCCGTAATTACTTTTGTTACTCCAGATCCCACTATGTATGGAGAAAATTCCTTGACTGAATAGACAAGTGCCAAAGCCTCCCTTTCAATTGAGGGGTAATTGGTTTCATGACGGTTAAGTGCCCTTGATACAAAAGCAACCGGACCATTTTCTTGTAAAAGGACCGCTCCAATAGCTCTTTTTGATGCATCACATTCAATGGTAAATGGCTTCCCAAACCGAGGGGATTGTAACACAGGTGCCGTTGTCAACATTTGTTTTAAAGTGTTTAAAGCTTGCTCTTGTTCGTTGGCCCAGTTTTCCTCAATTTTCCCTTCAAATTTGTCTTGGGTAAGCGTTTGTAAAGGACGGGCAATATGTGCAAAGTTTTTAATGAATCTTCTAAAGTATGTAAGTGCTCCAAGCAAGGATTTTAATTCCGTAAGACTTTTAGGTGCTTTAAAATTTTGTACCACTTGCACTTGCTTTGGATCAACTCGAACTCCATTTTCACTAAGCAAAAACCCCAAATATCTGATTTCTTCCATGCCCCAATGGCATTTTTCAATTTTTAATTTGACTCCCACTTCTTTGATCAATCGCAAAAAATTTTCAATATCTCTTAAATGCATTTCTTCAGTCTCACTGCCAATAATAATATCATCGAGATAAATTAGCATTGCAGCTGTCAATCTTCTTCTTAATGAATTCATTACCCTCTGAAAAGTGTCCGGAGCTGCTGTTAGACCAAAAGGCATAGTTATAAACTCATATATGCCTAAATGCGAAATAAATGCCGTCTTTTCAATGTCCTCCTTTTTCATAGGGATTTGCATAAATCCCTGCTGCATATCCATGCACGAATAGTATTTCTTTGCACCCATTAAATCCAAAAGTTCTTGAATGTTAGGTAAATGAAAGACTCTCTTTTTGGTCATTTTATTAAGGGCTCGGTAATCAATGGCAAAACGCCAAGATTTTTTGTCGGCTTTTGGAACCATCACAATTGGTGATGCAAATTCTGATTCCGATTCCCTTATAATGTTCTGATCAAGCATTAATCTAATTTGTCTCTCAATCTCTTTCTGAGTCTCAGGTGGGTATCGGTATGGACGAAAATGAAATGGCAAAGAACCCGGAATTAAATCAATTCGATGAACAATAGGCCCCAAATATTTTCCAATTTTGCCATCGTCTCCGACAAAAGCTTCATAATATTTATCCACAATCATTTTCAATTCATTTTGTCCTTCTTTGCTTAATTTTGTGCCTTCAAGGCATAACCTTTCTGATGGCCAACGATTTAATTGCTTCTCCGGTAAATTCGGTAAGTTCTCATTCCATCTTGTTTCAGGTGGAATATAATCCTTTGCCGGAATTTCATCGCCTGGTAAAGCATTTATTTTAATCGGTTCCAAATCGGCCAAATGTGAATTTTCGAAAATTTTTATAGGTGCATTTCCCGCATTCATTATCTGTAAAATGACACTTTTAGTGTTCCCGGGGGCCACCAAAGTTCGTCCCACTATAATCCCTGGGTATTGGTGTTGTGTTCCTTTCACTAGGAAAATTTGTTCCGATTCAAAAGTTTCGTTAATTCGGGCCGTAAAAATATTTTCCGTTCTTGGCTCCAAAATTTCAGCTTTTTCCGTTGTTATTCGTGCCAATTTCGGACTTTCCGATCCAATCACCGATATGATATTAGTCCATATTTCTCCGAGACGAACTTTTTTGTCACCCAATGCAATAATTCCTTTTAAATCCGTAAGAAATGGTAATCCAATCAACAATGGCCCTGGACAATGATTATTTGGTGATACCAGCAAAAGTGCCTCCCATTCCCCGAATTTTCCAGTCTCTATATCTTCAACACGAATTTTTGCATACGCTTTTCCAAGTATTTTAATGTCTGAATTGTTTGCCGCCATTAAATTTGCATTTTCATTGTTCATTTCCAATATTTTCAATCCTGCTTTTCTTGCTATACTCTCTCGGCAATATGATATGCTTGCACAGGAATCAATCAGAGCAGATGTTAAGAGACCATTTAACTGAACGCGAATTGATGGAAGCCTTCTTGGGTCATTCATTATCGTAGCTACTCTCCTTGGGGGAAGGTAGTCTAAAACATAAGCCTCCTGATCAAACGAGTCCATTTCTGGAGCAGTTGGAATTGCCACTACTCTTGTCCGTTGTCTTTTTATCCCAATAAGTCCTCTGATAACTCTTGCTGTGACCGTCCCTGCTCGGAAACCGGCAGAAATAATCGTACCATATTTCACCACAATGTACGAAATTATACCAATAATTAAAAGTATGGGAATGGCGAACAATAAAAACGAAAATCCCTTCAAATAATTCACGGCTTCCTTGGCTTTCTCCGGGATGTACCTCATCATCTCGACCCAGGTCCCTGTTTCTCCCAATATAACACCCAATGTTTCATTTGCTTCCTCTTTGATCAATTTAATAACCTCTGAGACATTTGGTCTTTGAATCAGTCGTATTGTATGGGAAGGTAAATTGTTAACTTTCTTACGGTACTCCAACATAGTCTCTTCTAAACGAATATAGTCAGACTCAAAAAGAGACCCTGCTTTTAATATGAGTGGGTTTTGAATATTTCTATATTTGGGTCGAAGGTTATACAAATTTTTGCTCAATTTTTCTATGATTTTCTTTTGTGTCTCATTTTTTAATTGTCTCTCCTCATTTAATATTCCGCAATCCATTCTCTTACCCAAAATACTCAATTCTCGGGTGCCGGGTTTTATGAAAAAGGTTGCATTTTCAGCAATAATCGGTGTCCATTCATAACAATCCGACCCAATTTTTTTGTCCCAAACAATTTTTTCCGGTTTAATCGGTACACAAAATCCAACCTCCAAATTTTCACCGACCCATTTGGCCACTAAATCGTCCCGATTAAAAATTTTTCGAACTCCCTCGTTAGGGCTTATTTGTAAGATAGCTTTCGCTAATTGCATCTGAGAATTACTATTCTCGCATGCCCGCACAAATATCCGATCGTATTCTCTTTTTCGGTCTTCATTTAATTGGAATAAAGCATAATTTAAACGGGTGTTCATGTTTTTATTCTCTTGTCCCGATTTAACTCGTTCTTTATTTTTTTCGACTTTGTTTTGCCACCTAGCGTCAGGAGTGGTTGCGGTAGTCCTTTTTCTTCTTTCCATTTCCAAAATTTCCAACTGTTCTCCTTCATAATTCATTTCCTCCTCATTTACAAAATTTTCGTCTTCAACCGAATTTTCAGCTTTTCCATCATCGTCAGCCCGGTTTTGAATCCCTTCCAATTCCGGTGAATTTTCCTCAATTTCTACTTCAAATTTTATTTCCGTGATATTTTTGACTTCCTTTTTCTCCGAGGCAGTTTCAACCGGAATCAAAATTGACTTTAATTCCTTTTCCATTTTTAAAATTGCGTTTTCAACTTTAAATAATGTGCCATTCGTCTTTTTTTTAGTTTGATTTCTTTCAATGTTTTGAGTCAATTCAAGGGACATGTTTTTTGGACTTGCCATTGGTTTCTGAATTGCCATTTTGGTTATCAAAGGGTCTGCTGTGGTGTTTATTGGAAATTTTGTGGCTGAAATTTTTGGTTTCTCCTTTTTCAGAGTTAATTCGGTTGGTACCACAGTTGTCTTAAGTATTGTGGCTTTTGTAGTCAATAAAATTGGCTTTGTCGTGGTTTTCGTGACCACCATGGGCTTAACTGTTGTTCCCGGTACTGAAATTGGCTTTACCGTAGTCTTTGGTACTGAAACTGGCTTCGCTGTAGTTTGGGTTCGGGTTTCGGTTTTCGGGATTATGGTCGTTGTAGTAATTGGGTAAGTAATTTTAACCTCGACCGGTTTTTTGGTCTGTTCTACAAAAATCTTTCCTTTCGCCTGATAAATTTGCTCAGTCTGGGTTTGTGTCCGAGCCTTTTTTAATTCCATTTTTTCAAAAAAAGATTCTTTCTCTTCAATTTTGGGCATTTTAGCTGACGCCTTAGTTGCTGGCACCATTTTAATCGCTGGGGTTTTGGTTGTCTCAGTTTTAATTACAGTTGTGGGTGTAACCTCAATTTTTGGTACCATTATCGTTGTTGTGGGCGCTTTTGTGCTTGTGGTTGTGGTTGGCATAGTTGTGGTTGCCACCACTTCCAAAACTTTTCCCAAATTTGAATCATTTTTGGTTTTTAAATTCCGCCCCCAGGCTTATTGGATGGGGTAAAAGACAAATGAATGGGGGGACAATTGCAGTCACCTATAACCATATTTCCAATATTAACGTTTCCCTCTATTTAAGCCCCTCTTTTGACCGTTTGGAAATATAAAGTCTCCCTTTCTAATAAAGCCCTGCTCTAATAGAGCTCCCCTTTAGGCGGGGTTGAACAATATAGTCCCGGGGGGCTTTAATATTTTAAATAGGAAATGCGGTATGTACAGTATATCGGTAGACATTTTAACGCAATGATTAATTAGTTGAGCCATCAATTTAATTGTTTCAGAAATGCGACTGATTAATGTGCGTGATGCTCGCTGTTTTGTCATGAAAATTGGCACCGAATTGGCTAATTTTTATGAGCAATTTCATAATGGACGTTCGGCAAGTGTCAAACACTTTCAAACATTAAATCTTATTGTTCATTAAATTCAGTTGAGCTTTGCTTTGACTCATAATGCGACTGAATTTGTCAACTCTTTCATTTCCAATACAATAATTGGATTTGAGTTTGGCCATGAATTGCGAAGCCTCCTAACCAATGAATTTTGGACAAAATGCATGCACAAATTCAGCGACCCCTACGGAAATGAATCGGCAAGAAAAAAATAAAATTTACAAATCTTGAAAAAAAATATTATTTTTTAGTACGAAGAAATCTCCAAAAAGCACATTTGCATGATGGGCTCACTTTTGGAAATTGCGCGAAATATTTCTATAAAATTACGCGACTATGAACAGAAACAAATTGAGTAAGTGACAAAATCTCATCAAATCCATCCAAAAGGCAATTAAGCCAATTACCGTATTTTTTCTGATAAAAGCCCCTGCACGAACCTTGAGACAGTATTGAACAATAGAAGCCCCGGGTATTATTATAGGAATATCTCTAAGCTTGCCGATCGCTTTTTACTCTTGACTAATCCATTAAACTCAATCCAAAACTTCAGCCTCACTGACAAAGACATGAGCATGGAGGAGTGCAGTGTGAGCTCATCGCTTCATGCTGAGCACGGCTCATCCCGCAGACTTTGGCCCAACCTTTCATTTGGCGCCGAATCATTTGCTGGCCAGGACAACGATATTGGATCAGAAGATGGGCCAAAATCTCCGGCACAAAGTGATTTGAACGCAGAAAGTCCCATGGGCGGCGAATCCGACGAAATCGGCGAACATTTAAATGGACAAAACAGCGACGAGGACGAACAGCAACAACAACGACAGATTCAAGTGCAAAGTGTAGAAAAAGCGGCACAACCGCCGCCCGTCGATGAACATTTGGCCCAATCGAAGTCGACGCGTAGCTGCAGTTCATCCCTGTCATCAGGCAGTGGTGAATCTTGCGAAATCAGTGAGAAAGAGGAAAATGAAAAAATCGAAAGAAACCCATTGGTTTGGAAGGCACTCAATTTGGTGAAAAAGTGCATCGAAAAATGCCAAAGTTTGCAGCCAACCGGGATGCGTATACTTAGCACTCTGATCAGTCGACGTATAGGCGATCAAGTAAATGAATATACATTAATTGGGTTTTCATTAACATATACACAAGGGATGTAACGAGATGTTGAAAATGAAAGTTTGGAATCCGGAACACCAGACTTCCAAAGAAAATCCCAGAATTACGCACCCAAAAAGGTTCGGAATTCGGTTACATCCCTGAAAGATACACCTCCACTATCCATCCTTTTATGATTTTCGGTAATCTGATCCAAAAATTGTTATAATTCTTATAATGGTTTAAAAGCGCCCAAGGGGTTTGTTCAAATGCAATTTAAAGCAAAAGGAAATGCCACCGGCCACCGCTTCAAACACAATATTCGTCAATCCGGCCCATAACGCAATGTTCGGCTGCATGCAGTCAATGTCAATGCTTTTCATTTGTGCGTTGACCGATTGGAAGAATGCCGTGGACGAATTGCACAAAAATGGGCAAATTGATGACAAAGTGAGCTTAAAAGTACCCGGCTTTAGCTGTTCGAAAGTTCGACGCTTTTTTATGGAATATTTTTCAGACTTTCGAATCGCTTTTCGAAATGAGCACTCCGTCATTTGCGCATTTAATTGATGAAAGCATTCATTTGTTTACGGATGAAGAACGCCGCACTTTGGTGTAAAAATGAGCAGCTGACAAATGAGATGAAGCAAAGAATAAAATTATTGTTGAATTGTAAAAATCCAATCCTTTTCCATTAATCTTTTGGGATATCGTAAATTATTAAACAAATTAAAATGATCAATGTCAAAAATAAATATCTCAAAAATGATTTGCACATGACTCTTAATAACTCAAGAAACTCAGGCTTACTTATACATATATAGCAGTTTTTAATACAATTTTCCTAAGTTCTTTAGGCTTTACGAAGTCCGTTATTAAGCTTTGGGATTTTCTTTTTTTTCATGCTTTGACCGGTGGCTTTGTGCTGCTTCCTTCCAATGGTTCCGCCTCGAATGAATAAGCTTTGACAGCTGTTTCTGCTGGCCCAAAGTGCCATTCGACGGACCAATGGGACAAAGAGAGAGAAGCCCCCAAGACGAAGTTCCAATCGATGTCCCACCCGCCCATTCATTGCCCTAATCTCTGATAATTTCAAAATTAATATTAGTAGACGAATGATTTATCGTCGGTGCCTTGCAGGTTATCGATGTGTCATTTTCAAAAAAAAAAATTAATTTAGGCCAATTAATTGGTTTGGTGGCCATTTTTTCAAATTGGCCCCATTTCGTTGAGAGCAACCGCCGAACGGAAGACCAACTTTATGAAGATTTATTGTGGGAATTAATTAAATAAGCTCACGAATTAGCTCAAATTAAAAGGTATTTTTACAACAAAAATGTGAGACCAGTGAAGAACAGTACGCAAATTTTGGAGGTCAAATTTGGCGCCTCTCTGATTCGAATCATCGACGTGGTGAGAATAAAAGTGATCAGAAAAAGCGATTTTACTGGAAACAATCAATTTTGAAGGATGAAGTCAATCAGGTGCTGACCACGTCATTATGGCTTGAGATGGTATGACAATATAAAATAATATTTATTATAAATTTATTTACTTTATTTTTCATGCTTATCTTATAATATTAGCAATGGTTCGACTACAAGCTTGTCTGGTGGGAAAAGCAAAAAAAAAAAAATTATTTTTTAAATTTATTCATAAAATGGTAGGAACCCGGCCAAATTTAATGGCATCAAAAAATTGTACCTTCCGTCAGACCAAATATGGACTCCGGACATTCTTCTTTACAACAAGTATACAGTACCCATTTCATCCACGACTTAACAGCATTTTTAAATTTTATTTGAAGTGCCGACGGAGAACCGCACATTTCAATTGTTTCCGATGCCATTGTTTATTTCACGGGACTCGTTGTGTGGAAGCCGCCCAGCATTTACAAATCATTCTGTGCGGTGTGTTCAAAGATATGCACATATGTAAATTCATTCCACAAAATTTCATCCAAACAATTCCGGAAAATTTCTGCCAGGTGGCCATTTTACTATAATTAATTAGTGGCATTTGCCACTATTTTGGGGATCCTGCCACTCTTTTCTCCACTATTTTCCCCTGGTTTCTGGGCAAGGGAAAAATGGATGAATCGAAAAATGAAACTTCATCATTTTGATGTTCAATTGCAGATCGAGATTGAGTACTTTCCATTAGACACTCAAGAATGTATGATGAAGTTTGGCGGATGGACTTACAATGGCTTTCTGATGAATATCTCTCAAATTCCGGTGGTTTACCCTCACTAACTATTAATTAGCCCTTTTAATATTTAGCCGCGCCCAGAGGATATCATCGAGAACCGTCATTATCCTGATGGACGGGAATATAAATATTTGGCATTGGGCATGGATTTGTCCGCTTATCACGCGTAACAATGCACACAATTTCTCCTTTGTGTTTCAAAGTCAAAATGGCCTTTTTGAAGGAGTTTGGAGTGGGATTTGATGTCCGTGACGAGCCGACGCCATGAGCAGCTTTATCCCGGATGTTGTGGACAGGTGGCTGTTCCCTCTTTTTTGTTAAAACTCAATTTTCCAGGACAAATACATTGACATTACTTTCGCGTTGGGCCTCCGACGAAAAACGCTTTTCTACGCCGTCAATTTGGTCACTCCGTGCATGCTTATCGGTAATTAATTTAAATAATGCTCTTTAAACTCTCTCGTGGCTAATGCAATTAATTGCCTTTTGCAGCCATTCTGACTGTTTTCGTGTTCTACATCCCCGCTTGCGAGCACAAAATGACTTATTCCAGTACGGGTTTTTTGGCAAAATAAACCCCATTTTATGCCCAATTTTGCCGTTATTTATCAGTTTCTGTGCTGGTCACTCTGACCGTTTTCTATTTGATTCTGATCGAACTGATCCCGCCCACTTCGATGGTTATCCCTCTGATCGGACGTTATTTGATGTTCACAATGTTCCTGGTCACTTGCTCCATCGCCATTTCTGTCGTCACGTTGAACTTTCACCGGAGGTGCTTATTGACACGAATCGACATTTTCTGATCACTCTCTGCTGAAGGGATGGAACTTTGCACACAATGCCCCGATGGATTTACCGCGTATTCATTCGATTCCTTCCCAAAATTCTTCTGATGACCCCTCCGGTGGACGATGATGCCCAATCGGAGAATGACGAGAGCGCCAGCATTTCGGGTTTTTCTGACTGATAAAAGGCATCGTTTGACAGACTGTCCATTAATTAATGGCAGACATTCAACCGCCCTATGGCAGTGACACTACCGATGACAATTTTGGTTGCTTCGCCCATTCCTACCAAAGCGGTGGCACTTTCTTTGCGAGCTCCTGTCGCTCTCGACGAAGTGTTCCCGACATGGGCCTTCATCGTCTGTCCCAAACCGCACAAATGAACGGGATGAATGCACAAGTGTTACGACGGATGGTGGACAATGTGCACTTTGTGGCCGAGTATTTCCGAGCCAAACAAAAAAGGGACAAAGTGATGATTTATTTAAGTTAGCTTATTTGCCCGGGAGCGGTAGGCTAACAAGATAACAAGAAATCTGTTTGATTGGTTCTTCAGGTTTCTGAGAATTGGTCCTATGTTGCCATGGTGCTCGATCGACTGATGCTGATCGTTTTCTCCACCTCACTGTTCATCGGCACACTTCTCATTCTTTCCAGTTCGCCACCTGCAAAAAGCGAATGGAGCGAACCTTTGAGCACAATGCCACCGACAAAACCACTCAGCGGAGACACTTTTGAATTCGAGTTGAGGGAAACAATGCTGATGAGCATGAACGGGCGATGAATTGAAAAAAAACGCATATTTTTTTAGGAAGGCATTTTCAAATTGTATGGAATTATCTATTTTTTGAGTTAAAAAAGATGCTTTTGCATACAGAGATAAGCAAAAACGGTATCGAATTTCGGGTAATACTACATAAAGATGGTCCTTCTGACAAGCCCATTTATTTTTCTCAGAAAATTTTTTTGTGCCCTGAGGGATTTTTTTTTAAATTTATTTATCCGGAAAAACAACAAGGTACAATGTACACTTAGGTATTGTAGTGAAATAGAGTCAATATTATGTACCAACAATATAATAAACCATCATAAAATGATAGAGTACAAAATACAAATGAAGGACAACGAATTGAAATGTCAATAAGTCTCAGGGGTGCCATTTTGCCATGGAAACCTGGCATTTGCCGGTTTTGGAAGTCCGTGCCGGGTTTTTGAAGTTGCCGGGTTTCCTGTTTTCATCTCATTTATTTGAATTTTATTAAACATTTCGCTAAAATTTAATAAAATATTTCGCTTTTGCCTTAGAATGTCAATTTTTTCAAAAATTTTGCCTGGCGGCGCCAAACTTCCGCCAAAATATGCATGTCTCAAGTGAGAATAGACGCGAAACCGAAGAAATTGGATCAATTTCTCTTAACCAATTTTAATTAATTTTTTCAAAATTTTCCCGGCGGTGCCGACCTCCCATACGCAAAATTTTTATATTAAGACATGGATTTTGACTGTTTCCGGCCAGAATCGCCTTCTTACCTTCCGAGCGGTGATGGAAATTTGCTGCAAAATGAACACTTGTCCCAACAACAATCGCCTTTTAAATCCGGTTCTTTTTTTTTTGGTCTGCGCTTTCATCCTTTCATTAGCAGCCTTCGACATCATCGAACAGTCATTTGACTTGGTTCAACGAATGGACACTTCGTCAAACTGCATCAATTTTGACGTTGTCGAAAATGAAAGCCGAACGGCCGACGGATGCCGGCGGCAGCGGGAAATTACAGAAAAAGAAAAAAGTTTTGTGAAAAGGCACTGCCAAATTACCGCTAAACAATTGCTTCTGTTTTATTAGTGTTATCGCAAAATGAAACTGAGCCAATTTTGGAAAGGCAGTTAAACGACGACACTCCGAGCACTTCTTCACCCTCTGCTTCACCAGTTTTGGAGCCGGGAAATGAAAACCAGCTGATCCCGTCGCCGTATTCTTCGTCCAATGGTTGTCTCTTTTTTCGTATTTTTTGTATCCGAAATTTTTCGCTTTATATATGTAAGATATTCCTACAAGGTCAAAAAATAAAGTTTTTATTTTTGGTCAGAAAATTAGTTATTTTGCATATGAAGAGAAGATATTTCCAATGAATACTCCTTTCATCTTTAATTGGTTTTTAAGCATGATATCTTAAAATCTCAAATATAGTAGTTGTTCAATGTATTCATCACTGCTTAAGATGGAAATGGCACTTTTCCGTTTGCTGCGGCTGTGCCACAGTCTTTGGCAGTTGAAATGACTCCGATGAAAAAGGGCAGCAACTTTTTCAACTTATGCTGTTGTTCTGCCCTCAACTCTCAACGACCGTTGACTTACAGGTGCCTCCTACCTTTTGGTAACCCTACAAAAATACACTTTAAAAATTATTCGCAATTTGATGAAAGATATATTCATGAGTGGATTTAAAACAAGTGGTCAATATCTTTCATCCCCCACCGCTTGAAAATATTTTAAAGGCGCATGAATTAGCCACAGTGTTAACCTATTTTTGGCACAGCGTTTTCGGATCTGTCAAACTCTTTGTCCCGCGCCAGGGACGTCGTAACTATCGCTAGGTGAAATTGCCGGCCATTTCAGTGCGGCACTGAAATTGTTCCATCTTTTAGTTTGAATTGAATTTCCGTAGTCAATCATTCTTTAGACTAAAAATTACAACAAAGAACAGAATATTTGCCTTCCTTGTTTTTGTATTTGTTTTGACTTTCCTCTCAGTATGTACGCCTACGCTTTGAAGAACCCAACCAATTTGTTGTTGCTGTTGCAACGGTCGCCTGATGACGTGGGGAACAGCGGCGAGCAGAAACAAATGGACGTAATGCTGACGGCGAGAGGGACGACGACGCCGCGGGGGAAGACGGCGCCGCAAATAACGCAGTCATTGAAAGAGCGTAGAAACGAGCAAAACGACGACGATGGAAAAGTGAACGATCAGAACAAAAACAATGACGAAAGAGTGAACGAAGAAGCTGCTGATGAAGAAGTGAAAATTGACGATGACACTTTCCATCACGTCGTTTGCCCCTGTCCCGATCAGTTGTTGGAGGATTTTGAACTGCAAGAGAACAGCGAAAAAATGAGCGAATTGCGAAGTGAAAACACTGCGAAGGCACAAAACATAACCGACGAAGCATTTAAAAAGGGAGAAGAAACAGCAACAATACGTGCAAATGTTCTGCTGATGACAACGGAAGAAAATCAAACAGCCGCAGGCACGGGCACAACGCTTGCGGTTGAAATTGCCAAATTTGATACTGCCACCAAAAGTCCGAAGAAATGGGATCCGGAAATTGCCAAATTTGAAGGCGATGCCACCAAAAGTCCGATAAAACTGGACCCGGATGAAATGGACGAAGGAATGACAAATTATGGAGGAGAAGGTGAGAGAAGGAGGGATGATGAGCTGTTTGTGAGTGGAGTGAGTTTTGGCATGTTGACAGTAAATAATGCATAACCTAACAGAATTTAAGACGATCTACCGGACGATCGGACAATGATGGAAATGGAAGGGACGACTGAGAGCGAGGGCAAATGGAAGACGGACAACAGCCGAAAGAGAAGTGGCCGCAAATTGGTCGACAGAAGAGTGTGGGCAAAAATGGCAAAAGTGGACGACGAATCGGGAGCAGACACCAAACGTCAGACAGTGAAACGGAGTTTGGGAAAGTCGAACAGGAAGCCAACAGAAAAACGGATTGGAACGAGGAGGAGTAGTAGGAGAATGAGTCAGATTGAAGAGACGGACAGAGAGACAGCGATCGGCGGGAATGAGGCGCCAATGGAATGCATGCACATTTTGGATAAAAACAAATCGACGGCATGTGATGCGACGCGCGGTCATTGCACCGATCGACTCAAACATTTATTGTCTTCGACTCCCGCCACTTGTGTCCTGCCCTATTCGTATTCGACGACTGTTGCTCGTGTTCATTATGTTAGTCCTCGCCAGCCCAATTGCGTCCCTTCCGATGATTTGCTCCGCCAATTTGGCTTTGGCGTTGTGGCCATTCAGCCATCTGTTTTCAGTTTGAACGATGCCAACATTTTGGATATGTTGGGACAAATTGGAAAAGAGCAAAAATTAGCGTTGGTACCAAAGAGGTGAGAAATTTGCAGGAAATTATGATGGACGAGTGAATTGAACTTTGAATTTCAGCGACTCTTTTCTCTTCATACCGCAGAAGGGCAGTGAACATTACCGGAATGGAGATTTATTGGCACTTATGCATAGGCCGGACCACGTCCGAGTGAGCCTTGGGACGGAGGAATAGGAAGGAGTGATTGATTGATTGGGGCGGTGCTCTGACATCTAAAAAAATCTGGGAAAGAGAATTGGCCAACTGAGCGCGACAATTTTCTTTTTCATATACATATTTCCTTTGGCGCCATGAAGTTTGGGCACCGGGAAGTTTGGGCACCAGGAAGTTTGGGCACCAGAAGTTTGGGCACCAGGAAATTTGGGCACCAAAGTAGGAATTTTAAAAAAATTTAGGGTTCAGAAATGTTTAAATAATAGTGAAACTGGGGCTTAGGCCCTCCATTTCGAGAAAACTTTTTTGAATTTCCAAAAAACAACATGTTTCTCCGGGTATTTCAGCGTAAACTAGAAGCTTATGCCCCCATTACGAGAAAATTTTAGTTTTCAAACATGTTTGTCAGGTAAAGCCGGTCACCGTATGACTTCCATTTCGCAAAATACCGAGATACGGTTTCAAACTCAAGTATTTGTTCGAAAATTTAAACGGAAATTCCATTAAGGGGTTAGAAGTCCGGAGTTGTGCGAAAAAAGTCATATTAGTGACCAACTACCCTGAAATACCCGGAGAAACATGTTGTTTTTTGGAAATTCAAAAAAGTTTTCTCGAAATGGAGGGCCTAAGCCCCAGTTTCACTATTATTTAAACATTTCTGAACCCTAAATTTTTTTAAAATTCCTACTTTGGTGCCCAAATTTCCTGGTGCCCAAACTTCTGGTGCCCAAACTTCCTGGTGCCCAAACTTCCCGGTGCCCAAACTTCCGGCGGCCTTTCCTTTCCCTTAATGGAGAAAAAAAAATTCATTTTGGCGGGGGGGGGGGACGGGCTGCTCAACAAAATTGAAGGTCAAAAACAAACGAACCTAGTATACTTTTATGGAATTTTAATGCATATTTCCATTATCATTTAAGGTTGAAGAATTTCGTGCTGGAACTTTGGTCGCTGAGGCATTGGAGCGTTGGCCCCGGACGACAGATGCCTTGCCATTGTTTATGAAACATTTATACCGCAAATTGCTCAAATTTTTTGCTTGATCCAAAATCATATACGGTGAATTTGTCCGTCTGTTATTGAAGTAATTTACTTTTATCCATTTATTTTATTTTTATATGCTTTATGGTTATAAAGCAGAGTTTAAATCGGTCGATATGTATTAGAAATGAATGTAAAAAAAATAATTGCACGGAAATAATTCAAATTGGAAATAAAGCAAAGAGACAAATGTGCAAAAATTTTCCCCTGGGATTACCAATGCGTTCGGCGAATGCAGCAATTGGTAAAGGCGACCTTGAATTTCTTGGAAACCACGAGAAGGGGAAAAATGGTTGCGTAAAGTGTGATAAAAGTTTAAACCATAAGGTACAAGGTCAGCGAATTGCGGGCAATGCAAAAGAACGAAATTCGCAAATAAAAGGGGCCGAAAATCAAATCCCATCAAATTATCAAACTCATTCACATTTTGTTGATCGGAGATGAACTCCCTACTCATAATTCTTTGTGCTCTTTTGATAATTTCTGTATTGGCCGCAGACGAAAAGCCAAAAAGGGGCGAAGAACAGAAAAAGTGAGTGACGAATATATCGAAGACACTTCGATTGCAAATCCGTACAATTCAGTCCTGCTGCTCGTCCAAAACGCGGTTACGGTTATGGCAACAACGGATATGGTGGCGGATGGGGCAATAACGGTGGAGGGTGGGGCAACTACGGATACGGTGGTGGATGGGGCAACAACGGATATGGAGGCGGATGGGGAAACAACGGATATGGAGGCGGATGGGGCAACAACGGATATGGTGGAGGATGGGGCAACCACGGATATGGAGGCGGATGGGGCAATTACGGATACGGTGGATATGGAAGATAGATACGATACTCATTTGTCATCAGCACTTTTGGTCAGCTAATGAATTACTAAATTGTTATTAATTTTTAATGTTTACATTCTTTTGGACAATTCCGATAAAATTGGCAACAAACGGCTTAAGTCAGAGCATCGTAAATCCGACATATAGAAAATCCGAGATCTTTAAAATGGAAATTAATCTAAAAAATCTTTCTTTTATTCGTCACGTCATAACCAAAAAGATCAAGTGAAAATCATTATTTTGGTGGGCAGAAAATCCGAGAAAATTCCTGATATAGCGATGTTAATTGCGCTTTAGGCTTTGTTTTAAACATGATCATGACTGTAAAATGAATGCTAGGTTTTTTTAAACATCTTAATTTAATTTTCTTAACATTAATGTGGTTGTCTGCTTTTCTGATTATTAATGATTTTCCAATGCCGCATTTTGCGGAAAAATTTATTTGTCGAGGAAATTTTATCCAAAAAGTAAAAAAAACAGTTACAGTAATTGGAAAATAAAAAAAACAATCATCGATTGAAGGTCTATGATGAACTGACTAAAAAAAAAAGTCAATCCATGTCAATGTTTTTGCTCCCGATCATTCATTTGTCCGCCATTCATTCAAAATCGATGCAGCTGATCGGTGATCAGCTATGCTTTGGCAATTTCCCGCAGCATGCCCACACATAATTCTTGTCACAACAATCGCATAACCATCAGATTTGACACATTTTGCCCAATTTTTGCCGTCTCTGTAACGAAAAACGATTTTATCGTCCCAAAGATCCATTAAACCCAGGCCATCCCAATTACAATATACAATACTTCATCTCCGATAATCCATTCCAAAGTGGCGAATATGGTAGTGTCTCTTCTCTCCCCAATCTCCTACACAAATATGGCAATGTGACCCTTTGGCTTTTGCATTTGCATAATTGCTGCGTGAATTGATTGCGGCTTAATGCCTTTGCACTGCTTTAGCCGGCTTTATAAGGCCTTTCTGAGGGTGGCGGCACGAACGAATCGCTAACACTTTTTTTAGCATGGACAGCCTGTGCAAACAGTGATAAATTGAATGAACGCAGTTTGCGGGGAGGGATTACATTAAATTGGCCATTATAATTGCAAAATCCAACAAAAAAGGAAAATAAACAAATAATTTGGTTGTGTGAATTTCTGTTTTGCCTGCAAATTAAATCCAAAAGTATTTTGTTCATATTTATTCAAATAAAAGAGTCCAAAAGAAGGACAAAAGCCGCTTACACCTTTGGACAAATAAGATCAGATCTCCAACTGTTTCTTAAGTT
>JAKKIK010000174.1:0-43705 GCA_024500135.1 Heterodera carotae
ACCAAAGGGAGAATAAAATAACAAGTGAATTGTTCATCCGTTCATCGCCAGCGGCGATGGAAAACTCCGATCTCAAATCAACTGATCGACAAGAAATGGTGGTGAGAAAAGAGACGACACAAAAGGGGGCGGGGCGAATGGGACTGATCTGTCAAAGCCTCACATTATTTACCCACCTAAATAGACATGGAGTCAGTGGAAACAATTAATGTTAAATAATCAACAATGGATGACAGTAAGTGAACGATCACCTCTTCGGAGTGGATATTGGATAAACATACATTTTCTTTCAATTAATATTTATATCTTGTTTATTAAAAAAATTTAAAAATTTGATAAGATTGATTTACAATCTAAATACGACGCAACATAAATGTTTATTCTTTTTTTCTAGAAATAATCAAGTTTAATAATATTATACATTTTATTATAACATAAATTTATATACTTTGAATACATGCTTAAACTGCAATGGCAGAGACCTCTTCTACATATGACCTAGTGCACAAGACGAAATTCATAAGGGTTCCTTTTCTTTGCGCGCTCTGCAACTCCAAATTTAAAAATAATTCTAAATAAATTTCTTTTAAAATTTAACAATGCAAAAGTTATTTTTAAATTTAACACAGAGAGAATAATCACAGCCCAACTACGAACATAAGCCGAAAGTCAAACATTGGTAAAGTGGTCGATTGTTTCAATTGCTGCAGTTTTTCAAGAAACTATAAATCAAAAATGGAATAAAAATGGCTTATAGAAAAAATTAAATTATCTAGCTTCCATGCAAATTTACGCTATGGTTTTTGATCGATATGGGTTCACTAGACAAATCGATGTAAAGCATTCGGATAATACCAACCTTAAAACAAAGAGCTCTTTAACAGTTAAAACTGCAAATAAATTAGTTATCTAAACGAAAACTCTATTTATTTGAAAACTAATTCAAAACATGAAAATTTTCTGGGTGGCGTCATCGGCTATATTCTTTAAGTTAATTTATAAATTACCTATTGATTTATTCACATCGAAGAAACGCGTGTTGTGTTATCTATTTAAAAATGAATTAAATTTTGATTAAATAAAAAAAGGCTGAAATTGAAGTTTTAATTTTAAACTCTTTTGCGTAGATAATGGAGAATCTTTTTGACGTACAACAACCCAATGGCATGCTCAACTACAATGGGAGGGAGCATCTTCAAATGCAACATTTATTTTAACAAAATAGGTTTGAATTGAAGAGTGTTTAAAGTCGTAACCAATTAAAAGAATATCCCAAATAACTAATATAAAGCCTGTTTAATAAAACGGATTATTAATATTTTGCCATAATGAAAAGTCAAAATAAAAGAATAATTAATTAACTGGCGACTGAATTTTAACTTTAACTCTTTCGGCGTGGGATAATAAGCCATTGACTTCATTCGACTTTCAATCTCATAATTTAAAAATATTAAGACATAATTATCTTATTAATAAATAAATTACAGGAGTAAGATGAAAATTCCACAAGAAAACATGAAAATTTTATGGGCGACGCCATCCAGCTATATTTTTTAACATAATTTATAAATAACCCACAAAAGTTATTTTATTCACATCAAAGATGTTACCTATTTTAAAATAAAATTAAATTTTGATTAAATAAAAAATGCTAAAATTTGTTGTTTTTGAACTAAAAATAGAATTAACAATATCATTCCATCAAATCTGTATAACCCTTAGAATCGAAAAATACATTCATAAAAGTAAAAAATTACCGTCTCGTATTGACAATGAAATTTGCAGCAACAAATTCCAATGCTTCCTCTCCTGTGCGAATCCATAAAAACTAAAAACAAGTATAAAACCATCAATAGCTTCATTAAATGACCTTGTTTTTTATTTTTAAAAATACATGATGTTTGAATTCTTTTAAATAAACAAATTCATAAAATTATAATTGTGACATTGAGCATGAGTTGGGCTACTTACAAAAAATAATTAAATGATTTATAGCCGAGTGATAAACCTGTTTATAAAAAAACATCTAATGGTTGAATATTGTGATAGAAAGCGGAAAGAAGTTCAAGAAATAAATCTGATTCGGGCAAAAAAGAAAATGGATTTTGATAAAGCAAAAATTATGCTCAATGCAAAATACTGACATTGCAGCGCTAAAGACCATTTAGGAGTATCGTGAATAATTATTAATTACGCTCAAGCTTATAAACAAAAATGAAGCGAATAATTGTAATAAATGAGTTAAAATTAAGAGAACTTCAACTCAACGAATTATGTATAAAAAATTATATAAAACATTTTCATCCCAATGCAGAAATAAATTTGTAATATTTGAAAACGTACCAAAAAAAAAATGAATTTATCATACAATGAAATATCTTTTAATATAGTGGCAAGTAAATTTTTAAATTAGTCGAAATTCAGGGTTGTGGCCGGAATTTCTCTATAAAGATTTGAATTACACATACTGTAAAAATACAAATCAAACTTGACATTAGAATATAAACTTGACATAAGAATCCTGGAAGCCAGATATTAGAGATCTAATATTAAACGCTAAGAAAATTATCTAAGTCAACACTCTACACTTCATGATGCATGAAACAATAGATTAAAACAATAATAAAATGGACTTTGCAAATTTTTTTTTTTTTAATATTAAAAAATATTTGGCCTCTTACACTTAACAAAATTTATTTTTTTTTAATTCTATTATTTAGACCAAGCATAAGAAATAAAAATATATAGTACGCCGAACAAAGAAAGATGTGGCGAGTCGTTGTATATAGATTAATATAAACTTAAAGAATGGAAAAACCCATATATTAATATTGGCATGAATTAGATATAATTGAATTAAATAATGGAATAATTCTCAAAATCATTTAAAACGATAAACGTTTTTAAAGTCGCTCTAAATCGAAAACTGCGAATCGTTTGACAGTTTCAAATCTTGTTTTTTCATTATATTTTTATTTCCTTTGTTTTCATGACTGTTATATAAAACTAAAATCCAACTATGCCATATGATCATTTAAGGTTTTAAATAATAAATTTTGAATTGAAAAATAATAGATTATCACATTAATTTACTGTAAAAGAAGAACGATAATTTATTTATTATCTTTGTGTTAAATTGTTCATAATGAAATTAAAAAGTTTATTAAAAAACCTTTAAATTTAATCTTAAACAAACTTCAAAATTAAACAATGCTAAGCAGTTTTCGATTACCGTAATTCCTAAAATAGAGCCCCCGGAGACTCTAACTTTCAACCCCCCACAAAAGGGGGGGCTTTATTTTAGGGGGGGGGGCTCTACTTCAGGGGGGCTTTAACTTTCAACCTTTTTCAAAATAAATATGACAAAAACTGAAGATATATTGGTACATTTTTTCGTCAAAAGTCCCTTAATATTTATAGTTTTTTACATTAATTTGCCACAATGTTGAGAAAAAATTTTGAAATTGATAAAAAATCCAAGTTTTTTTCCAAAAAAGGTTCACATTTTCTTGAAATTTCAAATTTTTATTAATATTTACCTGTTTTATTTGTAAATTATTTTAGGTAAATAAAAATATATCTATTATTTATTTATTTTAAACTTATTATTTATTTATTTTATTATTAGCTGATTTATTTTTATTTGTAAAATTATATTTATTATTTATTTATTTTAATACTTATTATTTTATTATTTTATTATTAGCTTTTTTATTTGTTAAATTAGTTAATTTGGGGCGTATCATTGCTTTATTTTTTATATTTACCTATTTGTTAAATTTAATTATAATTTTTTGAACTTCATTATTTTATTTTTCAGGTATACATATTTAAATCTTTAAATTATAATTTTAGTTAATTAGTAATACCTTTTTATCTTTTAGCTAATTATTTAATATATTTTGAATAATTACAATTTTTTACTCACCTAATTATGTTTTAATTTTATTTGTATTTATTATTTATTAGTTAAATTAATTTTTATTGATAATTTTTGTTTAATTGTTTAATTCTTTTTTTAATTAGGTACCCATTTTAGGTGAATATTTATGAATATCCTTTTTTTAAATATTTTACATTTTAAATTTACCATACCGTTGTATTATTAGATTTATTTTAGATTATTTTTGTTTATTTCTTTCTTTTATTATAATTTTACTTAAATTTTTTTTATAATATAAAAAAATTTTAATTCAGAGTTGGGCTTTATTTCAGGGAGGGCTCTACTTCAGGGGGGGGGCTCTAATTTTCAACCCCCCTCAAGGGGGGGGGGTTATTTCAGGGGGGCTCTACATCAGGGGGGGCTTTAATTTAGGAATTACGGTATATATTGGCTCTATACGATCATTATTTTGAGCAATTCCCAACAGGTTTAAATCGAGTAAGAATCTTGGCTTAATCTGTCCAATGAGCGAACAAAAATGGTAAGTTGAATTATGTAGAAAGAAACTCCACAAAACCTCCCAGTTGATCAAATAAAAACGAAGAGAATTGGCACTTTATATAACTGAGAACAAATGGATTATGTGAATAAATATATATTATTTTATAAAATTTTAAATAAAATCAATTTGAAGAAATTCGAAGATATCAATGTGACAAAAAAGAAAAATAAAGTTTGTAAAAAGATACCAATACCTAGTTTACTTAAGAGACCAGACAAATTATTCATATCATAAACTCAATAAAATCATTTAATTCTTAAAAATGTCTGTTTGTAAGCATTTGCGTATAAAGCAAATATGCAATTTACCTAACAATAAAATATATCTAGTATCTCTATTATCATCCAACAAGCAGTCGAAATTGTTGGCCATTTCACTGTTAAGAGTTTATTAATTTAGTAAAGATTTAAATTTTATTACTCAGAATGTTATGGGTTTCGTGTATTTTGTGAAAAATAACTTATATTTTTGAATAGAATTCAAAACAACGGCACATTTCTAATTACGTAAAAATAAACGTAAACAAATGACATGAATTATCTTGATGCGAAGACCTTTATGTCAATAATTAAATCATTCAATAATTAAAATGCATTTTATTGTTATAATCGAAATAATTATAATATTTCAACAAAACAAATAACGCCGAACAAAATTGGTGTAGAACTTTGTTTTTGGTCTCTAAATGAAGGAGGTTTGCTTGACCAGTACAATAGAAAACAACGGACCTCTATTTCCCACTTAATTATAAATAAAGTGGCCAAATCAAATTGTTGAAGCAAAAACTTTGCGGTACTGTAATTAATGAAAAGAATATTAAGTACCCTAACTTTAAATGAAATCTTCAACAGTAAAACTTATTAAATTGCCCATTAAAAATTATGAATTTTCAAAAATTCATTGTTTCAAAGATAAAACAAAATAATTATCTTGAATTCCTTAAAAATATGAACGTTAAATATAATGAAAAAAAACAATGAAAGTCAAATACCGTATTATTAAATAGTTACTAATTTACTAAAAAATATAGAATAAAAATGGAATTACATTCTGTGAATGGTTACGATAACACTGATAAAGAATTTGAAAATAAATTTTGAAAAAATGAATTTTTATGCCTTGCAGATGAGTAAACTACAAAAAATGAAAAATTCTTACTCTCTAGTTATTGAAAATTTTCTTTGTCACGTATTTAATTGGTTGCACTGCTTGTATAATTAATTATACAACCAGTCAATAATTTTTAATTGTTTTAATTTTTATATATATCCTTCAAATTGAAGTTACAAAAGCTTTGCTTAACTTGTGCCGAACCAGATAGGAACCTCCATTCAAACTAAAAAGACACCGCTTTTAGGGGCATATTAAGTGTTGGGAAATTATCAATCTAAGATACCACCAAATAAATTCAGGCAAGCATTATGCCATATGGTGTGGCAAAATACATGTTATTGAATCGGTTGAATTTAATTGAGTATTTCAAAAAAAAAACCACAGGCGGTAATGGATAAATTTACCATTATACGAAAAAGCATCGCCTCCCGACCAATTCAACGATGTGTTAAGTACAAAAATTACGTGTCCGCATGAATTAAATTAACAAATTTGTTGTTTAATTAATAAGGATGTCAAAATAGGCGTAAAAATTACACGGACTCTTAGAAAGTTGATTTTTGTAACTCCGTTCATCGATGTCAGAATGAATTGAAATTTTGCATAGAAATACTTTGACATAGTTACCACGCAAATTTTCCTAATTTTTTATCTACTTGCAAATTTTTACAAAAATCCGCCTATTTGCAAAACTTGCTAAATTCACGGAAATTTTAATGACTTTCTTTGACAAATTAACCCAAAATAAAATTTAATGTTAGTCGTTGATCATAATGTAAAAATAACTTGCAGAAAATTAATAGGTAATTGTTCTTTAATATTCTCAAAGAATTAAAAAAAATTAACATATTACAAATTAGGTGTGAGACCAATGGGTTCTTTGTTGGCGCTGTAAGTCATTCGACTCGTCTTACCATTTAAATAATAACCTAGTTAATTTTACATAACATGTAACAAACTAAATGAAAATCCTTGACTCAAAAATTAATAATTCACATAAAAAATAATAAAAACCCAAAGCATTATTTTGAAAAATCTATATAATTTAAAATTTTTTATTTATTAGACTATTAAAAATTAATGAAAAAATACAAATTTAAAATACAATAAAAATTAATAATATTTAAATAAAGCAAAAAATAAGATAAAAATACCAAGCTGATCATTCGACCATTTTATTTTAAATTTCAATAACATTAATAGTGTTTTTAATTTATGTTAAAATATATTTGATCAAAGTTATCAAAAGCTCCGAGTCAGTGCTGGTACTGCAATGCTTATCAGCAGTGGCATGCAATTAATAACGCATAGAAACAATATGAAATGATTACAAATTTTTCAAAAATTTATTGTAAATTGGTCTATTTTTTTATTTTCGCTTAACACTTTCAACACCTGCTGTTTCGCGTTGCTTTAAAATACAAGGTTTGGTATCACAAATTCATGCAGGCTATGATGACAATTATATTTGCGAATAGAAGACTCTTCAGTTGCCAATTCAAAAATTAGCAAAAGCAGTAAATTAATTAATCGCTATAAATTAATAAGTCACGACAGCATTAAATATTTAAAACTACGCCTAAAGCCAAAAAGATTTTCGTTGTTATAATCAAACAAAAATGGCAACATTGAGACAATTTTAAAAATGATAACAAATGTGGTTTTTTCAGGAATTGCAGCAAAGTTTTAAAAAGGGTAGAACAAACCTAGATTTAAACTTTCTTAAATATTCCTAAGAAAAATACAGTATCGGTTGAAAATAAAAGGAACGAATACAATGAGGCTCCCATGGCTATACAATTATCTGTATTCAAGCAAACTATATCACAAAATTATTAGTCAATCTTCACCATACACGAAAAGTGATGCAAATAAAAATATTTTGACTTAATCAAAGAAAATAAATTTTACATGGAACAAAAAGCAGTAAAAATGACGGTAAAAATTAAGAGAATTTTAACTTTGCTAATTTATCTATAAAATATCAAAAAATTACAAAATTATTATTGTCGTTATATACTTTAATTTTATTGAAATGGAATTGAAGAGTGTTTAAGTCGTAACAAAACTAAAAGAACACAAATAAATTTTACCCTTATAATAGTTAGTACAAAACCTAAGTCAAGCATCGAAATTAAAAATAATTGTTAACTGACGACTAAATTTTAACTTTAACTTCTTCAGCGTGAAATATAGTACTTAATATTTTATCCTCCGCAATGATGGCATGTGCCAATGTCATTGCATCGAGAAATATCTTACAATGTCCTAGAGATTAAATAAATTTTAATAAATAAAAAAGATAAAAAAATTTAAATGCAAGGGTTTTCCTATAGTTGTTGATTACCAACGGAATGAGTCGGCGAAGAGTCGCCCCAACATATTCGGCTTTGAACACGCAAATTAACAAAATAAAACCAACCACCGAAAAAGGAAAAACTCTTGATTTTCAAAACTTAAAAGAGTTTCGATTATATAAAAATTAGTCGTTATGAATTATCAGTAATCGATTGAAGATTAAAGGAAAAGACAAAAACCATTGATTAATGTATGTATCTGCAAAATAGTTTTTTACTTAATAGTATGAAGAAATTCGTGTCACTATTCGTGTGTTTGTTTAAACTGTTGAGCATCATGGATAAAAAAATTTTGTGTAAGACAATAAGGCCAGGCAACAAAATGGCTTATAAAAAATTAAATATTTAATTTTTCAATTAATTTCTATATTATATGGTTTATTAAAAAATTCTCCATAAACTTGAAGACAAAATTATTTCACTAATAACTAAAAGACAAAATGATTAATTTACAAATACGTTACTACGCAATTTTCCAGTGAAACCATGGGAATCGCATTTTTCTCGGGATATTTTTTGACTCAATCGGAAAACACTGCCTATTGGAGCAGCAAAATGAAAAATTATAAAAGATTTACAAAATTAAATAAGCGAATATGCACCAAACACCACTATTATTAAAAAAAATCTAATTCATATCATAATAACCAATAGAAACTAGATAAAAAATTCTTGACTCAAAATAATTCCATTGTTCAAGCCAAACCCTATTGATTGACAATCTTAATACGACGCAACACCAATGTTTATTATTATTTTTTATAGAAATAATCCAATTAATAATATTATACATTTTATTATAATAGAAATGTAATTTACTTCGAATACATGCTTAAACTGCAACGGCAGAGACCATGTTCTACATTCGACTTAGTGCGTAAGGCGAAGTTCATAAGGGTTCCTTTTCTTTGCGCGCTCTGCAACTCCAAATTTAAAAATCATTCGAAAATAAATTTCTTTTAAAATTTAAGAATGCTAAATGTTATTTTAAAAATTAACAGAGAGAGAATAATCACCGTTTAATTTAATATATGTGTAAATGACCTACATAAAATTATCATAATACTTGAGATAAATATATGTTGAAATAGCATATATTAAAAACCTAAAAATATTTAACAAGATATTACAAGGCTGCTAAAAAATTTGCCTTTATCTTTAAATTAAATGCAATTAAAATTCTTCAAAATTTTAATCTTTTAAAATATTCGAAATCGATTGACTACGCTTTGGTCGTATAAATAATGGGAATTATAATTTTATGTGTATTCAATTTTTAATGATAAAAAAAGTGAATATTTATTTACACACCTAAATGGACATGGAGTCAGTGGAAAACATTTAATGTTAAACTGTAATTTAATTACACACATTCTATTCATAATTAGTGTGCTTTATTTTGAAAGGTAAAAAACCAAATTTTTAAAACAGATTGGTTTTAAAGTCTCTTACATTTATGCACAAATAACCAAATAAAATTATGGGAAAAGAATTAAATCCGTAATTTTTTTTTTATTCACCTATTTCTACCTATTGAGGTTTACATCGCCCGTTACAAAATATGGTTTTGGCCTCGAGACGGGTTCACTAGACAAGTCGATGTAAAAGATTAAGGATAATAACTACCTTAAAACAACGAGCTCTTTAACAGTTAATTCTGCAAATAACTTTAACATAATTTTATAAATAACCCATATAACTTATTAAGTTATATAATTGAAGAAAGGTGTGTTATCTATTTTAAAACCGAAATATACTTAATAATTTAATAGCTTAAAAATATAGGGTGATTGAATTTTTTAAACAAAAAGTTGATAAAGTTAAAATTATTTGTGCATGAGTTAGGCTACTTACAAATCAAATAATTTACCGCGATATTCCTGCTTATAAAAAAAATCATTAAAAGCGTTGCAGTGTTTAAATAAAGCTACTAATTGTAATAAAAACTAAGGTAAAAATTAAAAGAATTTAACTCAATTATTTATAAATTTATAAAATGATAAAAAATTTAGAAAATAATTTATGTCGTTATATTTGCACCTTAATTTATTTAAACAAAATAAATGGAATTGAAAAGGTTTAATGTTTTAACTTTAAATTCTTTGGCGTAGATATTGGACATTTTTTCGACCAACAACCAATAAATGCTTAACGGCAACGGGAGGTATCTTTCACATGCGACATAGTGCAGAAGACGAATTGGATGCAAAATATTCCACGCCCAATTTCATTGCCTTTCAAAGCCACGTCAGTCGCTTAACTTGCATCCGATCAAATTAAGTTTGCACAGTAAATTTAAGGATTTTCGTTTCTTCACCAATGATGAAAGTTCAAACAAAAATACTGTAAATATTGTTAATTTAAGAATCACTCATTTGAAAAACTTAAATATCTGCGTTTAAAAAAACCAAATCGAATATTTATTTCAGTTTAAAATAGATTTTCAGGACCTCTGTAAAATGAAAATAATCGTGAAAATAAAAATTTATAACTTCATAAACCATATGATTAAAATAATACAATAGCATGGTACTATTATTATTTTGAAAGAACCCATAAATTTTTACTCATGTACTAATAAAAATTTTATTTTGCAAAATGTGAATAGTAAATGTCAGCAAAGAAATTTGGTAGGGAGCAACTCCTTCTCTCCTTCCTTAATTATTAAAGACCATTTCGAGAAAAAAAATAAATAAACAAATAAGCAATTCAAAATAATAAACGCTTTAAGCAATTAATCAGGTTTCACAATCTTTCGCAGTCAATTCGATACAATCTCTGAAACAATTCCTGATCCGCTTTGCTTTAAAATACAAGGTCAGGTGTATCACAAATTTAAGCAGGCTGCGACGAACAATTACAATATATTGCGCTGAACACAAGACTTTACAGTTGACTTTTAAAAAATTTAGAAAATAGCAAAAGCAATAAATTTTAATAGATATAAATTAAGAAGTAAAAATAGCAATAAATATCTAAGAATTGAATCAATCTTCACCAAACAAGAAAATAAAAGCAAATGCAAATATTTTACAAAAAGAATCATTATTGATATTAAAAGATTAGGCTTGAATTTGAAATTTTCAAACTTGAAGAATAACTGCTAATAATAAACTCATTGAATAAATTTGAAAATTAAAGTGATTATGTAGAAGCTTGGAAAAATTTCTTTTACTTTTTAAAAATATAATTCGGCTCAATATAACTGTGGAATAAGTAATGAACAGTAATTTTTCTTTAAATGCTTACTGGAAGTATTACAAGATGCATTTTAATAATGAAATAATTTTAAAGGATAAAAAAATGCTTCAAATGTACTAAATTGTTCGTCAATATTCATAATAACCCAGAATTCTTCTTATGTAATCTTACCTTTCCAACTTGTGTTTATTCTATCTAGTGAAATGGCGCTTGTAAATGTTCAAAAAAGTTCTAACGACTTATAAAAAGAATTTTAAAATTCAATTTATCCAACTACCTGCTAATAAATTAAAGTTAGCTTTTTAAATTTATATCAATATTTATCAGAAGACCCATTCTGAAAAAAGATATGAATTTTTCCAGAAAACTTGAATTTAATAATAAACTGTCCCTTAACTTCTTCAATTTTCCTAATCGAAATTATTTATAAATAGCATAAATTTATTGTTATGTTTGTCATTAAGACTAAAAAAGTAACATTTGATATATTTAGTATCTAGTTGTGATTTTTAACTACGCTCAAAACAATTGTTTTTTGAGAGTACAAATTTCTGAAAATTTATAAAAAAAGATGTGAATTATTCGATATTAGATTAGAAAGTAAAAATGCAAAGTAAAATTATTCTTGATTTCCTGCGATGACTGCGACAGTTTGGGCGAAGATTGACTATTATATTCAAAGCCAAATTCATTATTATTAATTCTAAAGAGTCAATATTATTATCAGACTGAGGCAGAGACCATCTTCCAAATTCGATATAGTGCAGAAGGCGACGTTTCTTTCAAAGATTGCATTTTATTAAAATATTATGGAAAGGGAATAAAAAAAATCAGAAATATTAATAAGTAAATTTAGTATGCAATATTTATATAATTTTTAAAGTATGTGAAATTGACCTGTTTAAAATTATCATAATATTTGGATGTTAAAATAGCATTAGGTGTATAAAAACCTTATAATATTTAACAAGAGATTACAAGGCTGCAAAAAACTTGTCTTTATGTTAATTTTAAATGCAATTAAAATTCTTCATTTTTAATCTATAAAATATTTGAAATCGATTGACTACGCTTTGATCGTAAAAATAATGGGAATTAAAATTTAGGTTCAATTTTTACAGATAAAAAAAGTGAATACTTATTTGCACATCTAAATGGACATGGAGTCAGTGGAAACAATTAATGTTAAATAATCAACAATGGACAACGGAAATTGAACGATCACCTCTTCAGCGTGGATATTGGATACACACAAATTTTCTTTCAATTAGTATTTATATCTTGTTTTGTTATTTAATCCAAAAATTTGAAGACAAAAAAATTATTGATTTATAATCTAAATACGACGCAACACAATTGTTTATTATTTTTACTAGAAATAATCAAATTAGTAATGTACATAAAATTCTTAAATTTTTATTTAAAAAAGCATTTGTAAATTTTGTTTTTTAATGTACATAAAAATAAAGATAGAAAATGGCAATTGAGATAGTTTCGTACATAAATTGGCTTGTTTAAGACATTTCAATTTAATTTATAATCACTAAAAGAAAAAATAACCAATTAAACTAATCAAAAAAAGAAAAAAATAACCAATTAAACTAATCAAAAAATAACTACGTACAATAAAATCGCTTTTAACTGCAAGAGAGTTATACACAGAGTCGCCTTTTAACACTCCCAAATAAAATTAAATATGAATACAAAAACATTGAAACCTGACTCAATCATGTGAAAAGCTTAAAAAGATCGAGACATTTATTAAACACAATTTATTTATTTATTTGATAACTTAAGCATTTTACAGAGAATGCTAATTTACAGTGAACACACACATTGTGCCCTGCAGGCGACGAAATATAAAAAATTTTGAGTTCGAATATATACGTAGGTTCCATTATAAAATGTTAATTTTTGCAGACAAAATTATAAAGTATAATAAACTAAATTTATGCTTAGAAAGGAATGGAATTAACCTTTTCTGCCATTTTCAGCGTATCTTGACAGATGGGGTGTAATTTAAAAGACCAATTGATTCATATAAGAATTATAACTAAAGAAAAGAAATGAAAGAAATTAAATTATAACTAAAGAAAAGAAATGAATGAAATTAATGTATTTTAACAATTATTCGGAATTGTTTACTTGACAATATGTCAAGATAAATCTGTGCGCAACAAGAGCGCCATATCCTTTTCCAGGGCCACACCAATTGGGGAGACGCTGATTTGTGAGACACAAACCGATCATATTATAAAAAAAGACAAAGATAAATGACTTTGGACAGTAGAAAAAAGGCATAATTGCAAGTTAAATTTTTTTACGCTTTCTAGATTGTAATAATTTGCTACCATAAACAATTTCAAACAGTTAAAAATTAAAAAATTAACATAAAAAAATCTAAAAATTATGACCACGTGAAGCTCAGAATGAACAAAATTAGGGAATAGTTTTTCCTAGAAGCTAATATTATGCAAAAGTTACATGCCTCTACGAACCCCGTTAAATTTATCATGAACATGCCAATTAAATACGAAATATTTTAATAGACTCAAAATTCCAAATCAATAAATAAAAAATAACCCGCCACAAACAACTCGCTCAGTTAACCATTTGTACCCGTTGAAAATGAAAGAAAAATTTTACATCCTACTTTTCATCAACAAAGTGCGCAACCGGTCATATATAGTAATAATTCCTAATGCTTATTTTCAATAACAAAAAAATAAAAATAAATTTTAGCACCTAATTAAAAAGACAATCTATATTGATGTTTGATAAAAAAAAAGATTAAGACTACGAAAAAAGAATTATGATTTGGCTAATTCTTAAATACCTTTATTACCAAATGATTATTCATTTAAAAATTGTTTTGACAAATCAGCATTAATTTTCAACACTTTTTGCCGTCACTTGTGACGTAGATTTTTATTTAAATAAAATAAAAATTTATTTCTAGAGTATAATTTTTAATTTTGGGAATCTTTAGTTCGTCAAACGTGTGGAAAAGCAGGCGAAAAGTTTTTTATACCGTTATGCTCCAAATTTTAATTCGGCGGACAATAATCAAGTCAAGTTAATGAGAGATTTTTATTTTAAAAAAGTGACAAAAATTTAAACAAACCATCATCATATCTTCAAATCAGTCCATGCGGTTAAGTAAAGTAAATAAATTTTTTCTATATGTTAATTTATAGTTAAGTTTATATTAAATACAAGCATCAATAAATATATGAAAATTCATCTATTATAAGAAAAACACCATGTGCTAAATTATTCGTTTGAAAGACTTATATTATAAAATTGAAATTTAGAAGATTATATTTGATAATAAAAAAATTCACAGCGCAAAAGTCCAAAATAATGCAAATTTTTAGTGAGTGTTGCTAAGATAACGCACGATTTTGCCATTTAAATAAAGTACAAAAAAAATAAAATTTATTTAATTTGCTCATTGTTGAAAAAGATGTTTTGATATGAAAAAAAACAAAGGTTTCTTTCAAAAATAGGTTCACACTTTTTTAATTTCGAATTTTTATTAATATTTACCTATTTTTCGGTAAATTTTTTCTGAAGTCAATTAATTTCGAATATTTACTTTTCAGTTACCTAAGTACCTATTTAATATTTTGTATTTATTTATCTTGAGGTAAATTAATTTTTATTGGTAACTTTTGTTTACTATGTATTTAAATTAGGTAACCGATTTCAGATGAATTTGTGAATAGTCTTTTTTTTATAATATTTTAAATTTAACATATGAGCTAGGGATTTAATTTTTTATGTATATTTATAGTTAATAAAAATTAGTAATTAGGTATTTTATGTTTATTTAATATTGTTTTTTTTTTTTTTCTTTTATTATTATTTTGTTTTAAATTTTTTTTTATTAATATTTAAAAATTTTAAATCAGTGGTGCGCTCAATTTCAGGGGGCGTTCTAATTCAGGGGGGGGTGCTTTAATTTAGAAATTACGGTACTAAAATCAAAACTACAATACCACAATAAATTAAATTAAAATCAATGTTAGATAAAAAACAATTGTAAAAGTTAATAACAATTTCTAAGTCATCAATTATCACCGTTTCAAATACCGTCCAATTATATCTGAGCTAAAATCTCTTCCCCAAAAACGGCTTTCCATTTTGATAGGGTCCTTCTACTAACTTTGAAAATTTTGGCAATTTCTGTGTCATTTTTCTTTGGATTCTTCCGCTTCATTTCCCAATATTGCTTCATCTTTTCCAATTTTTTTTCTTCCTTATTCCGTTTATCACTTAATCCAAATTTGTTCTTCCATTTTTGAATTGTTGTTACATGGACTCCGAGCTTCTTCCCAATTTCGACATAATTTATGTTCCATTCTTTTTTTGTGTGTCTTTTTTTGCTTATATTCATTTTTCATTGCATCAAATTGTTTAATCAATGCAATTTTTGTCGAATTACTGCAACTTTTTTGGCCCATGCCAAATGCTTTAATCCATTCTATAATTTTCCATTGACTGACACCCAATCTCTTTGCTATTATTGTTTCGATTTTATACCGATGTTCGGTCGAATATTTTCCTGTTTGCTGCATTTTCGCTTTTAGTGTATAAAATTTGCTAACAGTTTCTCTTTTTTGCTGATCACTTTTATGGCTAAAATTGTTTAAAACGGAATGATCAGTTAAATTTGATCGGAATTGTAGATTTGAATTGTGTTTATCTCGACGAGAATGCCCAATTTGGTCATTCTCTAAATTTGATCCCGCTTTTTCTGCCGCAGTCCATCCTTTTGGTGCCGTTTCTTCTTTTTCCTCATCTCCAACTTCGGCATTATTCCAATTTTCAGCATCAAACATTCCGTCAAATTGATGCCGAAATATTTCATACCAAAACTGATCACTTTGCTTCGATTGACCCATCCGTTGATCTTCTTGGTCATTTTGTTGTTCCAATCCTTCACCAAATTTTGATCCCGCCTTTTCTTCAGCCCATCTTTTACCGAATATTTCATCAAATGATTTATGCAGTTTTTTGTTGGGAGCCGCTTTAACTTTGTGGTTTAAAAATATTAAATATTATTAAGAAGAAAATAAGAGATTTAATATTCATAGAAATGCTTTATAAAAATAATTTTAGTGTAGAAAAATTCATTCATTTAAGAAGAAATGTGCAACGTGTAATTATTACATGTAAAAATTATATAGCATTTTATCCAATAACACTTTAATATTATTTTATTAAAAAATCGATTTATATATTATAACAAAGTAGAAATATATTTAATATTATTTTATTAAAAAACTATTTATATTTTATTATGTCGGATTTTTATGATGAAACTCCATCCAAATATATCCGGTGTAGAAATGGAAATTATTAATGACTTTTCGAGAGTCATGATCTCGGGTCTAAACTCGGGAAAAGTATCGGTTTTTTGGGTCTCGGTCGGTTTCTTTTTTACATAATCAGCAAATTTGAAGAATCCGATCTCAATCTAGGCCTTAAACTCTTATAATTTAAAAAATTTCTACCAATTCCAAGAGAAAAATCTCAGATTTAAATTAAATCTCATCACGGTATGCAACATGTTAGAGATCAACAATTGAACATTGTTCATGTTGTTCATGGATAGAATACATTTAGCAAATAGATTGTAACAATTTAAAATCTTTCTTGAATTAAATTTTAATTTAATTAACGACAATAATGATCGTGAGGTTCCTTTTATTTTATTGACAATTCGATGACAACTTCAAAAAGCGATTTCGACTAAAATCACACAGAGAATAACGATTGAACAATTCTAAAGAAGGACAACAAATATATTTAAAAATTTCAAAAATTTAGTTGTTTTTTAGATTTTAAAAATTGTAACAGAACGTGTGCTTGGGATGCTCATTCCCTGAAAAATATATAATATTTCAAAATAACCATTTAAAGAAATTTTAAAAACCTGTTGATTTTGCTATTTGAAAAAAACCTATTAAACTTTTCTCTCATATCTTTTCGACTTTTTAAAATTAATTTTGGTGTGAAAATAATAACTCCATATACAATTTGATTTTAAATTAAAATTCATTGAGGATTTATGGTTCATTTTTATACCAAAATCAAATATATAAAAGGAATAAAATTGTGGTATTAAACTTTACTGTGTCTTTCTCTACACCAACGCTAATGAAAAGAATATAAAAGGGGAATAAATAAGAAGACAAAAATTTTTTATTCGATTATACATATTTATATCGTGACAAATTGTAAGCTAAACTAAGCTGACAATTTTTGTTCAACGCTACACCTATTTTAACAAATCTTCAATAAATGTTATTTATTTAAGTGAAACTTCATCAAATAAACATAATTACAATTGTCAAGAAAAGTCATTTAAAATTCATATAAAAAATATAGCAACAACAATTAAAACAACAATACCAACTTTTTCAGAACAATATAATTTGATAACGATGTAATTGAATGGGATATGAATGAATAAATCTTTGATTGTCTAACTCTAATAAGACAACAATTGTTAAATTAAAAAAGCGAAATCTTTTGTTATGAAGTTTCTGATCAATAAAATCGAAATCGAAAATACTATCCTATAAAAAATTGACAAACTGGCTAAGAATGTTACGTCAAATTTATTAGGAGCATAGATGATAAATTATCAAATTGTTCAAATAAATAATTTTAAATAAATTAATCTTCGTTATAATATCAGCAAATCATTAACATTTCAACTGTAAAGACGCATGGATGATTATGGAGTAAAGGACCAATTTTATAATTGAGAAAAAAATTAAATAATGCCTGTCACCAAGCAAAGTGTTTGGCATTTCCCAAAGCTCTGTTTTAGGTCTTTTAGTATTTTACTTTATTTTAATACCATATCAGATTATGCCACCCGAAATAACATTTAATTATATACTGCTATATAAAATTAAATCATTTATTGCAAAAGTGATTAAGAAGGCAAAAATGAGCCCAAATATTGTCTATTCTCGAAATTATGTCAGCAAAATTTTTGAAAGAATTAAATTTTAAACAAATGGTATTTAATCCAAAACTTTGGAAAAAAATCGATTGAACAAAGGTAAATGCTAAAAGAAAGTTAAAACAGCTAAAAATTTGCTAAAATTACAGAATTTTGTTAAACATTTTTTTGCAAAAAAAAATACTTACAAACTGCAAAAAATTATGAAAATTAAAGCAAAAAAAGGCCAAATTTGAGTATAGTTTTTTTAATGTGTTCACTAGCCAGGCTTTGCTTTATGATATTTATATAATTAAAACTTTAAACCGATCGCATTTTCGGTGTGATACCATTAAAATGATTTGATTTAATTTCATTTTGGCCAAATAATGCGGCAGAAACGTCTGGGAAAGAACCAAAGCCGTTCATTTTATTTCTCTGCACCAATTCGGCAGACAGTGTTTCTGCCTAATCGATGGATTGGACGCTGATGAAAAATGTGTGAGTTTAGTGTGCGGGGTGAAGAACCACCATAACATCGATCGATTCATTACTTATTTTCTATTTTCCCCATCGACTGCGTTTGTAAATTAGAATTTTCCCATTTTTTATCTTTTTCACACTACTTTGCTTTTCATTAAATAAAAAATATAAATTATAGGGTGAATATTGATCATATGGCACATAGCCAAAATCGCATAACTCAACTCATTACCATGACGAAAAAGGATTAGTTTCTCGATATAATGATTTACCACATATCAACTATACTTTATAAAATAATACCTAAATGATACTTAGGTAAATTATAAGCTTATATTCGCAGAAAATTGCACAAACATAAAACCCTTAAAAAATTGAGAAAAACAAAACCAAGCTAATTTAAGTTTAAATAAAATTTGTTGTCAAAATGTGAACATAGATGCCGAAAAGATTTCAGTAAGGAATTGAGCAGGAAAGTATGTCTTCAAAACTATTAAATATAAAATTCCATCAATAATACTTGTTTGAAGAGTGAATTTTAGTGTTTGGTGATATTGGACAAAATTCATTATAAAAATACAATAGTACTTTAAAATTAATAAAATGCGGTATAGTCAATTAAACTTAGGACTGGATGCCTGTTAAGATAAATGTAAACCAAATGCTCATTAGTACCTATATTTTATTTTTTTTTTTAAATATTTAGTATAAGTTAAACATAGTAATTTATTAAGTTTTTTAAAAAAAGCAAGACTCTGTCACGGTATTTGCAGATGGACTAACCAAAAAAAAAATTCAAAATTATTAAAACATCGAACAATTAATCAATATTTAAATGAATAATAAAAAATCAACAAATACTTTGTTAGGAATAAAGAAAAAATATAAAATTCTTTAGCGAAAATTTGATATCAATACATCTAAAAATAATAACCAAATTTATTGGAACGAATTTACTGATTAACGAATTTTTTGGTACTTTCCGTTTTGGGGTCAATTTGGAATTTAAAAAAAAAACTAAAAATAAAAGATCGTTTCTAGGGTAATTTAGGGTGCAGACTACGAATATGACCTTTATTTTTCCCAATTTCGAATCCCCAACTCAAATTCGAACAATTGGCATAAAATTCATAATCATAAAATTTTACTAGGGCTCAGCGGGATCGGAGCGGGGAATCCCGGTTTTTTCAGGTCCCGGTCCCGGTCTTGGCTTTCAAAAAAAGCCAAGTCCCAGTCCCGGTCGGACATTTTAAAGCGGATTTTGTCAAGTAAATTCGCCCAAAATTACATAAAAGGAGGCCATTTTTTCTGCATAAATTTGATTTTTGGGCGCTAATGTACGTAAAGCATGTGATAGGGCAGCAGGGGGTGCTTTTAGGCGCCGCCGGAAAATTTTTGAGAATTTTGTTGGGCTTGTAAGAAAATTTGTCACCAAAATAGCCCATTAATCCATAATAAATTTCAAATTTAAATGACGGCGGTGCCCCCCGGCGCCGTTTGAAAAACAATAAAAATCTTCGTAAGAAAAAAGGCATTTACCTAAATAGGAAAAGGCAAAACATTCCAAGAATTATTTTGTAATCCATAATTTGGAAAAATTTATTTTAGAGAAGAGGATTCGAACCCACAGCTAAATTACCTAACAATAAGGCTTTCACCAATCAGCCACAGAGACTAAGGGAATTCATAATTTGCTGATTAATCTAATATATCTTTAATAATGAAATTATTATTTTTTAAATATACTACTAATGGTCAAAATCAATGGCCGATTGTTTTTTGTTGTATGTTTCATTGGTATGTCTGGTGTGTGTTCGGATCCCACGTTTGTCAAAATTATTTTTATTACTTAACTAACGTTGAATTTTTATGGAGGAAAATAAATTTAAATTTCTCTCGTATCTTTTTTCAATTTTTAAATTATTTTCTGGGTGAAAATAACTCCGAATAAGATTTAATTTTAAAATTGGAATTTATAAATGACTTCTTTTTATAACAAAATTTCATAAGAAACCCAACTAAATTCTCAAAATTTTCGCCGGCGGCGCCTATCGGGACCGCCTGCCCCTCCACTTAATTTAAGTGTATTTCCGAATTAAAAAGAAAAATTAGGATACTTTTTAGTGCAATTTTGTGTTAATCTTCTTAACAAATTCACTAAAAATGTCAAAATTTCCCAATAAGTGCCTTTTCCCGACTACGCCTTAATGTTGGGCCAAAGGCCCGACATCAGGCGCGAGCAACCCGGAGCGAGCAGTGCCTTTACAAATTCAAAATTTGACCCCAAAACGGAAAAGTATCAAAATTTTAATGAGTTATTACTTAAAGTGGAACTAAATATAAAAATTTTTTTAATGTTTAAATTTCATAATAAAACTATTTGTTGAGATATTTTGGTTTTAGAATGCGCAAAATTTCTCTCCATAATCTAATCTAACATCCTAAACGGAAACAACAATAAAAATCATAAAAAAACATTATCATATTGAATAATTATGAAAAAATGTAACTAAAAACCTGTTTCTGGCAGGAAATGAAGACAAAAAAGAATCAAGCAAAATGTTCACTAGACTTTAAATATGTTAAAAACTAAGGTTTTAATCATTAACTTGTAAAAAACGCTATAAAAATGCAGAAATAAAAAAATATTTATGTCATTTAGTTAATATTTCTAATTACATTAATTTAAAATATACCATTAAAAATGTTGTCACGCTAAATTGAAAAAATAGCAGTTATTCTAATATAATTTATTTCAACCAAAATAAATAATTAGCATTTAATTTATATGACTACTCTTAATTAAATGTTACACCAATTTGTGATTCTGAAATTATATTATAATATTAAACAACAATAAGGAATGTATTTGTTGTTCGTTGTGCGATTGCAGCTTCCAATTTTTTCGACTGCAGTCTTCATTTAACTTTCAAAAAAAAAGATCATTTAAAATGAATGTTTTCATAATCAATAAACTACATTATTAGTATATAAAAAATATCTTATATCAAATATTATATTAATTAAGAAAGATAAGGAAAATGAATGTTTTTAATTTTCATAATCAATCAACTACATTATTAGTATATAAAAAATATCTTATATCAAATATTATATTAATTAAGAAAGATAAGGAAAATGAATGTTTTTAATTTTCATAATCAATCAACTACATTATTAGTATATAAAAAATATCTTATATCAAATATCATATTAATTAAGAAAGATAAGGAACTAATAAGAAAGCTTTTTTGTGACAAAAATATCAAAATATTTATGTACTTAAAATCTATAGAATTTAGTGAAAATTCATAAAAATAATAATAAACATCAATTGAATAGTAGAATTTATAAAAGGATAAAATTAATAAGTATTAATTATATGTGGTCAATTATCATTAATATGAATCTCTGGAAATTATAGATGTAATTATAAAAAAATCATTTATCGTCTGTTGGGTTGTACTCAGCGACTTTCGTCACAATGGTTAACGCCACAATTAAAACGCACGTAAATAAGTAGATTAAAAATATATATAGTGAAGTGCAATTAAAATGATATACAATAAAAATCCCGAAAAGTAATATTTTATTTACATCCGTTTATCTCATCATCCTTTGACATAAATTTAATAAACCACTAAAAACTATTAATTCTAGACTGCAAATATGACGAGCCAGTCATATGACATTGAGAGATTGCATCCATTACTCTTCAGTTTCTTTCAAATTAATTTACTTTTCTTAAAATAAATTTTAACAAAGTAAATAGTGTTACAAAACTTATTAATTGTCTAAAATTCGTAAAAAAAATTAAAGTAGCAGTACGTGTGAAATAGTCAAGACAAAATAATTATTTGGTCAGTAGACCATTAATTATTCATTCCACTTTCAGTCGCCATTCCATTATTCATGTTAGTCATCAATGAATAACTTGCAGAAGAATCTTTGCTTAAAAAGTTTGAATGAGCATTGGGATGATGTAATGAGAAAAAAAAAGTAAAAATGTTAAAATTAGACTTAATTTTCAAAGATTCTGATTAGAGTAGTACACGGCCGGTTAACTGAACCGAAATCGAAAACGGGCTTTTTTGGGCCAAAAACCGAAACCGAAAACCGGGGGTCGGAAAACCGGCCTAACCGAAAATCGGGGGTACCAACCGACCGGTTTCGGTTTAAAAAATAGATCCCTAGAGATGAAATTTCTAACAAAATGAAAAATCGCTAAGGTAATTTTAAATTTGGCGTGAGACGTTTGGCCAAAATGACAATTAAAATTTCTACATATTTGTTTGTCTTTATATTTGGTTTGCATGCATAATGAGAGAAGTAATTATATCGCGAATTTGATTTAAGAATATTGAATAATTTTTAATTTTTTCTTGGTTACATTATTGTCGCAAACACATGGAATTTGAGCAGAAAAAATGAAAGTGCCTAAAATGTAGTGAGTTATTGGCAACGCCCAAAGACCGATCTTTTTCTAACATGATAAACATTTGAAGACAAAGAACCATGAAGAAATTCTTTAATATTTGAATCTTAAAACGCAGAAATGGTATATCGCTTTGTCATAAAAAAAATGCTTTAAATTTAAACTCCAAAATTAACATCTGTCTGGGTTCAAAAAAAAACACCGAAGGTGATTTAAAGACTTATGGCCAGCGAAATACGGAATAGTATAGCAAAGCAAGAAGTTCGAAAAAATTTTCGATCATAAGCGACGGGTGGATGTCAAATTTCCGCCGTTATTAAGGCACAATTAAATTGCAAAATCCAAAAATATAATGAAATTTTTTAGCGTCACGACCCACACAATTTTTCGGATGATTTCCAATGAAAAGACAATGTTTTCGCGACTGTTGAAATTTGCGTGAGCACGCGGGCGAAGAAATCGCCAAACTAATTGAAAATGTTCTTGTCCAAAATGGGCTAAGTATTAACAAATACTTATCAATTTCTAAAAAATAATTGCAACGGAATTTTAGGATGTTTGCACAAGGTGGAACATTCTGATTACTAATTACTTAAGAAAAAGCAGCTTTTTCACCAACCATTTGGTGATAATATAGAAATCAACATTTAAAATCTAGAAATAAATAACGGTTAAAATTTAACAAGTTTCATTTCACGAGGACGGTTAAACAATCAGGCACAACTACTTAATTCCACTTATGTAATGACAAAATTACATATTAAAAATGCATTTATATTTAAAATTAAATTCCACCGGTAGTGGAACATGACAGCGGTAGACCTTTTTCAGACAATAAAATCGTTAAATAAGAAAACCATTATAGAAATTGAATTCTCACTCTGAAGAATTTGGTCCCTCTTTTACCAAGTGACAGCGGGAATACCTTTAAAACAGAGATCCCATTTTTACTTATTTGTAAGTATTTACTTATTTTGAGGGTCCAAAACTTGCCAAATTTAAAAGTACTTATTGTAAATAATGGACTTATTTGAACTCATTTTACTTATTTTTGATCCAAAAAAACTTATTTTTCATCAGTGATTTACTTATTTTAGATAATTTTCGATGGGATCTCTGCTTAAAAAAGTATGATAAAGCTAGGGTAAGACGTGACCGGGACCTTTCACAAAAACCGGGACCAAGTTAGTTCCGGTCAAAAAACCGGGAAACCGGGACTATTCCGATGGAGTCACGGTAGAAAATCCGGGACCGGGACTAGTCCCGGATGAAAAAACCGGGATTAGTCCCGGTCCCGTCCTACCCTAGATAAAACTAAAAATATATATCTTTGTAGGTGAAAGAACTAAAAATGATCTGATTTAGAATTAGTAAAACAAAATGCATATAAAAACATTAAACGGAAATCAATCGCAACCCTTAGCATATAAAAAATCCTAAAAAAATTTACATATACTTTTTTAAACATAAAAAATTAGCATCAATAAGAGACAATAAATAGTTCACAAAGTGACAATGCATAAACTCGTTCCACTTCCAAAGGGCCAGAATAAAGTTATTCTTCTATTTGCAAAAAAAAAATTATGGGAAAAATATTTGTGTTCAAACTTTGATTCATTAACTTGCCTTTCAATTTATGGGTGCAAAAAGAAAAATCTCTTCAAATTAATTCCAATTCTCGCGAAGAAATGTTGCTTTGACTCAAAAAATTTAAAAATGTCCTATTTATCTAATTGCGACAAATTAATCAGAAATAGTGCAAAATTTTGCCGGAGAAACCCTATAAGAATTTGTTAAGATTTAAAAACATCATTAATCTTTTCAAAACAAAATTAATTAATAGATTAAATACACTTCAGTAAGCCAAGTTATTTATTAAATGAAAAAAATGTTTGTTTTCCTATAAAAAAAGACAAATTTGCAAAATAAAATGAGTGCATTATTCCATGTTATAATACTTTTATCTATAATAAACGACACTAAATTTCTCCAAATAATCGCCCAAAATCAACATTTATTTTCTTACTGATATGGGGTCACAGTACATGGTTATCTGATAAAATAACGAACTAGTAAGGTTAAAAACAGAAAAAAAAAATTGTGAATCTTATTTTTAATTAATATAATAAAATTTAAACTCATTTAAAAAGCAACTATTGATTATTCTTCATTCGAAGATTAACTCAATTTGTTTATAAATAAAGCGGAAATTTATTTTTTAAAATTTTTGAGTAATAAACAACAACGATGGTATTTTCAGCCGAATATTGCTTTAGATAGTGTCAAATCTTTACCATTATCAAACTTTAAAAGGAATGTTTAAATTAGGGTAGCACGGGACCGGGACTTTTCACCAAAACCGGGACCGGGCCTTTCCGGGCCTGGAAAAACCGGGACCGGGACCTCGATTTTCAACCGGTACCGGGACCGGGACCGGGACTAAACCGGGACTAATGTGAAGCGAAAAATTTTTGAACAAAATTGATCAGATTTTGTTAAAAAATCAATATTTTATTAAAAAATCGTATTTCCACTTAAATATAATTAAACAGGGGTAGAATAGGTAAATCCTAAGCCAATTGGAGGAGGGGAAGGGGCCCATCGGTGCCGATAGGCGCCGATGGCAAAATTTTGACATTTTTAGCGAGCTTGTTAAGTAAAATTAGCCCAAAATCGCACAAAAAAACATCAAAAAAAGTCCGAATTTTCCCTGAAAATTTCATTTTTAATTTGAAAATACACTGTAAATTAAGTGGAGGGGCAGGCGGTGCCGATAGGCGCCGCCGGGAAAATTTCGAGAATTTAGCTGGGTTTCCTTATGAAAATTCGTTGTAAATTAGCCCATAAATACTAATAAATTACAATCTTAAAACTAAATTTTATACAGAGTTATTTTCACGCCAAAAAAATATTTAAAAAGTCGTAAAGATATAAGAGAAACTTAACCTTTATTTCCCTGCACCAATAATTCAAGGTAAAGTCACAAAAATTAATTAAAAAACGCGGGATCCGAACCCACACCAACCATATCATTGAAACATACAACACAACCACTCGACCAATAACAATTCCTTTTGGCTGGCGGAATTATAATTTAAATATTCACCCTTCCTCCATTTTCCCTCTCAACTTTTGCACTCAAATCCCCATTCTTACCAGTGCATATTTGGTCCCGGTCCCGCCCGGTTTTGGACGACCGGGACCGGGACTTGACTTTTTTTGAAAACCGAGACCGGGACCGGGACCTGAAAAAACCGGGATTTCCCGGCCCGGTCCCGGTCCCGGTCCCGTGCTACCCTAGTTTAAATGATTCAAAATGTAATAATTAGTTTAGTATTTAAAATATATTTTGTTAATTTCAATTAAACACTTAGAAAAAGTCAAAAAGTATTCCAATAGCTCATTATAAATTCAAGTGCTATATTAAACGGCCTCACTTTGGTCATACCAACGATATCAACCGGTACGAGGAATATCATAAATTTCCTATTTATTTAACTTTCCTAAAATGATCACGTAACGTGCCATAGCAATATAAAAATATTTGTCACTCTAATATTTAAGAGGAACCCTATCGACCACACAATAATTAATAAAATTTAATTTTATCCAAAAATATATGTTTGTTAATATTGCAATTTATTTATCATTTTACCCTTTTAAGGCTTTACAAAAAAATTACTTTATACATTGTCTACTTAATGCTTTCAATATGAGAAACAATAAAAGGCAATATTCTTGTTTTACAAAAATTTACAATAATTAATAAAAAATAAATTTATTATCGTTGAGACGATACCCAAATAACATAAAAAAGTATATATCATTTAATTAAAATTACCAAAAATAATGTAAGATTATTTGTTACTAACAGTAAGAATGGTTATACGATTATAAAGAGAAGTTGTTAGGCCGATGTGTCGAGCTTCTTTGAGCATTTTAAAATGGCAAAATTCAATGATGTACAAAACAAATTTAAAATAATAATAAATCAATTTTTATCAATAACTTGTTTTTTCAAAAGAGTAATATTAAAAAATATATAAATTATAATAGTACTAATGGAATCTGCGGAAGTTGCAAGAAAAACTAGCAATATCAAAACACAAAATGATTAATTAACAGGCTGGGCGCAAGCAATCAAAGAGGAACTTGTTGCAATCCGCAATTAAGAAATCTGATTTGGTTTTGTTAATTCAAATAAATATTATCTTAATAAATTTAAATTATTACATTAAAAATTCTAATTGCAAATGTATGAAATAACGTTTATAATTCCAATAAACATGAAAACATACGCATCCCTTATTAGTTTTTATACTGCACACCCAAATAATAAAAAATACAAATATAATTGAAAGGGCATATAGAATTGGTTATTTAAAGGTTTAACAAAAAGATCAATATAAACAAAGTTATTATGAATAAATTAGTACGTTAACTTATAATTTCAAATACGAATTCAAAATAAAAACTTACTCATTCTAAAAAAGAAAAACTCGCAAACGAATTTCGCAATTAATGATTTTGGGTTGACAATACAGAATATGGAGAAATATACGAGCTCAGTGATATTTTGTATAATTTATAATTAGAAATAACTATAGAAATTAGATTTTGGTATTTAAAGTTGCTCAAAAATATATCTAATCTATTATAAATAATTAGCTTTTCAAAAATAAAGGAGAAAACAGTTAACGCAAACAATCAAGCCAAGAATTGAAACATCACAGCAAAGGAAATCTACTTGGAGAAAACTGGACTGAGCACAGAAATATTGTATTCCAAATCAATTAATTATTTTAAAAACAAGCTATAAATGTAATCTATAATTTCAAAGTTTTGATTATGCATTTTATATAACGTATAAATTGTTTAGACTATAATATTTTTTATACAACAAATTAAAAAAACTATCTTATTCATTTAAATAATGGAGAAGAAAAAAAATATTTAAATCTACCAAATTAAGCTATATAAATGTCTATGTAAAAATGATTGACATTTTACGGCTACAAAACGGAACTTTTCAATTCAATATACCTTTTTGAAATTATTTATTTGTGACTAAATTAAATCCTTAATTGCTTTTTGTAGCAATGTGCTTGGTTTTTTGACGGACATATTACATTACAGACAATATGTCATTTTGGTCATAAAAGCTATTTAATCACCGCGCATGTTAAAGGACATTCGTAAAATAAAGAATACTTGAAACACTTATATCAACTATCAAAAACATAATTATGTTTCAACGTTTAGCAATTCTTTTGTTTTGAAAGAAAACAAATAAATCTGCCAGATGAATAGGATAAAAGATTATGATTCATAAATAATTAACTTAAAATTGTATACATAATATAATTGTTTCTCCATTTCTAAGTTACAAAAGTTAAATCATTCTTTTAAAACTTTTGAATTTTCTTTATCACTAAGTTATTGATACTTATGAAAATGATAAAATAAATAAACTGGAAATAATTAATTTTTTTATCAAGGCTTAAAAAAATTAAATTTATTTATTTAACGTTAAAGGAAGCGCAATTACAGAAGGATTTGCCACAAATGATTACGAAAAGTTTATCACTTAATTGGAAATATACATTAAAACCTATTATAATATCTTTAAATCAATAACAATATCAATATTGTTATCCTGTAGAAAAACAAAACTTAGTACGTGAATAAATGAACTATTATTCTCACCAACTTTTCACAAAATTCAAACATCTTTAAGTTTTAGAAAATGAATAGTCGACCAAATAAATAAAAAGTCGCAGATTGAAAAAAGTAAATAATTATTCCTTAAACATGTAGTTATAATTGCATAAAAATAGAATTTAAAGGAGAAAGAGTAGTAAAACATATTTTATTAAATAAAAAAAAACAAAAACATAAATAAAACTCCTCTTTCCTAAATAAAAATTAAAATTAAAAAAAATTTGTGTTTTCCTATTGAGAATTAAATTGTTTGAGTAGCCAATGAATAACTCTAAAACTACAATACTAGTATGCGTGAGCAAGCAAAATTCCGTACATACTTATTCTGTATTCTCGAGAACAAACGCACTTATTATTATATTTCGCAGTCTCCTTTGCCGTCACCTTAAAATACAAGCGAAAGTCGTAAATAAACATAGAAATAACTTCACATCTAGTAAAAATTATTTTGAAAATACGTAAATTAATCACATTTATATGGATTTTATTAAGAATTATAGATTTGGGTAAAAAAACACCTAAGAACACACTAAACAAATCCAAATTAAAAGTCAAACTCACCAAAATCATATTAAGTCGAAGCAATAGCACAGTAAAAAAAAATGGTTTTAAATTTGTATGTTGGACTTGATTTTTAAAAATTTCTTGAATACAGCCGCGCAAGTGGTCAGAAATAAAATATATGAATTTGAATTAGGTCGATGCAAAATAAAACCATTTCAACATTGCTCATACACTTTTATCGTTTAATGACTTCTAAAATAATTAAACCATAAAAAACAAAACCAGGGCTGAGTGAATTGAAATATTCTTTGCAAAGCCATAAATCATAATAAATTAAACTACTAAAAATGAGCGGTAGAATAAATAAAATGATCAAATTGAAGATTATATCTAGAAAATTTAGTTATAAAACATTCTTTAGTTGCACTCATAACAATAATGTCGAGATTAAGATAGAAGCAATAAAATAATTAATCTAATTTTCTAATTTTAACTTGTCAATTGATGTCAAATATATAAAATATCTAAAAAAAAATTAAAAAAGCTCGTTACTTATTCGTAACAATGATAATGGCAATATTTCCTTTAAAAAAATTCATTGAATTTTATTAATTTTAAATAAATTCCTAATCAACAATATAAAATAATTGTAATGTGAATGAATATTATACTTAATTGTAAGACTAACATTTAAAAAAAATGAATAAAGGTCAAGTGAATAAATGTAGAATTTTCTATTAAAAAACACTTCCCAGTGAAAAATTCACAGATCCAAATTAAATCTCAACTACAATACGCAATATAAGGAGATCATAAACATTTGGACAGATTACACCCAGCAAATAAATTTAACAAATTGAAATCATTAAGGGTTTTTTAATTTAATTAACTTCATTAATGATCAAAAATGGTAAAAACCTTGGTAAACATAAGCAAAGTTATACACCGAATTGTTTACATGAATGCGAAAACGCCGCACTTAGATAAGAAAAAAAAACTTGCCATGAACTGTTTTTCAATCACAAAAGTTTAAAATTATTAAATTGGAGAAAACCATTGGCAAACTTAAATATTCAATTTTGAATGACGGCTGCAAAATAAGTTGAGTGAAAAACTTTATATTATTTAAATGAAAAAAAGGAATGAATTTCAAAAAGATAAAGAAACCATGGAAGTGAAAAATATTAGATCCGGTTCATTCTACAAATCGGTTACGCCATTAGTTTTTTGAAATCCATGGAAAATATTCAAAGTTAATAAACATTAAACGAGAAATTTATTGATTATTGGAAAGATAAAGCAACATATAAATATAAAATGGGTTGGAAATAAAATAATGTTAAAAGGTTCACTTTTCCGATAAGAATCATATTCATTCATTACTACATCTGTTAAGTATGGAAAAATTACTTGTTTTTTATAAATACGCGTCTTCGAAAGCAATGTAATGATTATCATAAAGAATGTGAGAAACATTGATGAAGATATTTTATAAAGTTTACATATTTTGGTATATTCAGATTTTCAGAAAAAAGTTACAATTTTTTTACTCTTGCCTAGGAGATAAATAAAATGAATGTGAAAGTGATCGGTATTATTATTTACAAAAACTGGCCGTAAAATCAATAAATTATTTAACTATTAAGCACACTTTCTTGATTGCATTGTGCACATCATCTCTATTTTATGTTATTTCTTTACAACGAATTTTCACTAAATTTTTTTGTTTTTTCATTACTAACGTAAAGTATTTGTTGATGATTTAATTATTCAATTAAATAGTATGATTACTGATTGTTTTATTAATGTTTAAATTTTTTTTTCTTGTTAGTCTATCTGCACCCAAAACACTCATTGTGATTTTGATGTTTATTTAACTCAAGGAAAGTTAGGATACATTGTTCATTTTCTTTATTATTCTACATTTCACATGCTTGAATTTATTGGGGTCCCTCCCCAGAATTTTTAAATAAATGGTCGTTTATAGGGTTATTTGGCGTTCTGATCACGAATATGACCTTTGTTTTTCCCAATTTCGAATCCCGGACCCGAATTGGAACAGTTGGTACTGACTGTATTCCCGTGAAAGTTGACTTGTTAGGCCAACATTTTTATTAGAACGCCATCAAATAACCATATATTAACCTAGGCAAACTTAAATTAATCTTTATTGCGCTAAAAACGAGCGCACACTCGACTACGGCGGCCAGTAGGTGGGGCGCCCGAGCGAGCGAAGGGTTGCGAGCGCCTGGTTAATGTTAGGCCTGTCATTACGTGTTCTTGACTGCTGTTTTAATCATTGGTACTGAAATGTTCATTTTACACTGGGACTAAGCCGGACAGTGCTCAAATGGTTTCGGACCGAGTTCTAACTGATTTATATCAATTTGTCTCATCGAGACGATTAAAACCAAATTTGATAGTAAAATCTTATGATTATGGAATTAATACCAACTGTTCGAATTTGGGTCCGGGATTCGAAATCGGGAAAAAAAATAATATTCATAATCAGCGACCCAAAAAACCTATAAATCAGTGCGCTCAAACATCTTTTGTATTGTAACTACTTTCATATTTTTGCTTTTGCTATTCATACACTGTTTTGTTTATAATTGGTCTAATTTGTAAGCAAACTATTAAAATGATATATTCAAAAACCTTCTCGCTTTTTCAATCTTGCTGTTGAGTTAAACAAACTTTAAATTGCTTCTAATATTTAGCGGTTTGGATTTCTAAATAAATGTTTTACGACTTTATATTTAATCTTTATTAATTTTTTGTATCCATTCACAGGACTTTTGCGACTTTTTCTCATGGACTTGTGTCAGTCGTTTTTTAACAATATTATCTTTTTCACCTTTTGCTTACAAAGATCTTTTAATAAAACTTTATTTAATTATTCCATCCGCAAATAAAATGGCATAGCACTGCTATTTGCTGGTATGCCTTTTTGGAAGTATTTATACATATCAGAAATTTACTAATTTTTTGAAAATTTTATTAATTTAGCTCATCATTTGGATGGGTAATGACGAAATTTTCCACAGCGATAAGTGCCCGAATATTATCTTTGTGAAATATTTATTGGAAAAAATTTGGATTAAACAATTTTTATGGCAAAAAAAGGTCAAAAGACGTCCAAAAATGTCTATGATGCTGGCGCTGGTCATGAATCATTAGGGTAATTTTTCGCAATGACTTCTCGCAGCGGCAGCCCTCCAACGTTTTTTCGTTTTCTTCAACCTATTTTTAGAAAATTACAACAGTATATATAAATTATTATTTGGATGTTGTAGTAGTTAGGTCAGTTGAATTTTAGTAAAAATTTATACTTTTGACGCATTAACAAACATTTATTTTTTAATTTGAAATATCTTTTAGATGAATACGATTTTTTATTATTTATTCTTTATTCATGTCTTCAGGTCACTTTAATCATTTTTATTTTTAAAACATTACTTGAATTGGATTCATATACTTTGGTAAAAATATAAGAATTTTAAAACGTTTTTTTGATTTTGCGATTCTTTTAAATTAGGTTTTATTTTAAACGGTTAATCTGGCCGCTTAAAAATATGGGGCCATATAGAAGTTTCTCATTTTGCTGCTTTGATGGTTTTGAAAAAATAATCTTTTTGCAAAGTAATTTTCATTTAAAACTTTTTTTTAAACCCTGTTTTGTTAAGACAATGATCATATTGTTTTTATAGTTAAAAAAAAACTTTCTCGCATGCATTTATTACGTTTCAATAATTTGAATTTAAATGCTGCTTCGTCAAGGGTTTAATGGTAAATATAATAATAATTAATCTTTGAATTATTAGTTTATTTATAGGTATTAGTATATTTTTTAATTTTTTTTAAACATAAATTTGTTTAATCACATAAATATGCTTTAAACTTCATGAGATAGGAAAAACTCATTTTCGGCTTCACAGCGTAAGACATCAGTGACACTCTCTGCCAGTTAATGCAAAAAATAGTTGTATTCTCTTATATAGCTAAGTTTATACTATATTCATGTCTCTTATCCCTTTAACTGATTTAATGGTGATAAAATAAATTTCATTGGTTTTGTCCAAAGTTGAATTACATTTTATTTGGTCATTTTTATTATAAATTGAGGTGGTAATATTATGCGTAAAAATTGATGAAATTTTTCAAGGGCTTAAGTTGTGTTTGTTGCCCTTTGAACGAATGTCATGAGTGAGTACATCATCTTGAGGGATGATATTGAACAAATGACTGTGTGCAATAGAATATGTCTAAATGGCAAATTTAAATTTTAACACAAATCAAAAAAGAACTTGAATTTAGTGAGTCAGAGTGCCCGTAAATCGAGTTTAATTTTGTTTTTTTAATCTGTTAGTAAGATTAATTTTTATTTAATTTTATTGTAGCAGATGTATTTGTGTGCATTTGTAACATGTTTTGATTTTCTTTTTTATATCTATTTTCATAATTTCACTATCGAATTTTCATTGTGGCACTATCCGATTTGTCTATTTAACTGAGATTTGTAAAACCTTTAATATTATTTTATTTGTATTTTCACTAAGTCTCTTCAAGTCTGGCCACTCAGCTGTTGTAACATCGAAATGCTTGAAAAAAAGTATCCGATTAACTTCTATTCTTTTCATATTTATTTTTTATATTTTGCCTTATTTGTCTTATTTTCATGCTATTTTTTTAAATAACATTTTGAATTTACTTTAGAAAGTAAATTGTTTAAATTAAATGGTATTTATCTAGTTGACATATGCATCATTTTTCCCTTCTGTTCATTATTTATTACTTTTTTAAACAAGTTTTTTCATATTCTTTTACTCTCAATTGAAGTATGTTTTAATTTCGCTAAATTTAAATATGTTTGATTTCATTTATGCTATATGTTTATTGATTTATTTTTTAACAATAACCATGCACTTTGCATCAATGATGGTTCGTCGATTTCTTGGAGTTTTATTTTTAGCTTTAAAAAAAAATTGGTTAACAATGTAAACGCTCTGACAAATTTAAAGTGTATTTTAATATTAAATTTATTTAATATTTTTTATTTTTGTTTGAGATTATGAAAGGTCCGAACTTTTAATCTATTGGTCTAATTAGGTTTATTAAATGATTGTTATTTATATAATTTATCTTATATCAACTTGGATGATTTTAGACTTAAAAGAACATATCGTTTTTAAAATATAATTGCGGTTATTCAACAATACGTCTTTTTATGAAAACTGAGCCGAAATATCAGTAACTGTAAATTGAATAAAGATAATTAAGTTATCAAATGATTTGGTGAAAAATATAAATTGAAACGCCTTTTTAGAATATTTTTAGGTTTGCGATTCAATTGTTTTCAAATGGTTGATTTCGTTTCTGTTCTGCTCTCTGTGGAGCAGGACAAAAAATTTCGTGGGATTCGGAGTAAGCCCAAGTTGACCGTCGATGGAGAAAGGCCGGCAGAAATATCAAACTTATTAGACAGCTCAAAAATTCAGATTTTGGAATTATAAATTATTTAAAATTGTTGTTTTATCCAACAATAATTAAATGGAAATAAATAGTATTTTTACTCCAAATAGCTTTTATTTTTTTTTTCCTTTATATGATATATTTTGATGTCACATTAAGTAATATTTAGTTTTATCTGCTGTTTGATTCATTTTTGTGTTTTGAAGAAAGATTTTATGAATTGTTTACCGTTCATATAATATGATTGAATTGAACACAATACAGAAAAATATAGGATAATTCAAATTATTTTTTGCTTTCATACAAATGTTTCTTGTATTCTACATCAGTTCACTTTACCTCTTACTCAGCTCGCGATGGTAACTGTTCAATTAACTCTTTCACGGTGCGACGACCGGTAATTGACAAAAATTTGGCAGAAAAATGCTATTATAGCACTTCTTATGGTTAATTAATTACTCGCAAGCCCAACGATGATGTAATTTAATTTTTAATAACTTGGGTGTTTTATCGCGGTTCATCTTTTGAAATAGATAGAATCTTTTTTTTTAATTTTTATATGTTACATTTTTAATATTTAATTTAACGCGTGGGCTATAGCGTCCCCTGCTGACTGCTCAAATTAACAATCTTTTCGGAGAATGCATAAAATTTCTTTTATCCGTGAATCTAAATTGGATTATTACTATATTTAATTTCAAAAAACGGTTTGTTTGAGTAGGTTTTTTGAGGTTTGTTAGGTCTTAAACTTTTGGACGGTTAGATTACGTCGCGGTTCCGTATATTTGCGACAGTATTGCATTTTTCTAAATTCGTTCACATCTACAAATAATTGTTAATGAATGAAATAAGTTTTTTTACCAGGCAATCTTTAATAGAAAAATACTCACAATCGAACTCTTGTTTTTTCTGTCTAGTTTTTTTCTTTTTTTAAATTTATATACATATATTTTACACTATAAATTATTACATTGAGTAAAATTTACTTTTCATTACTTTTTTCCAGTTACTCAACATCGACAAGGAACTTATAGTACATTCAAGCATAATTTAATTATAGGCTTTTATTTCGTTTATTTTGGTTTTTATTGTATTTGATATATTTAACTCTTGGTTTGAGGACTATCTCAAGTATCCGGAATCTAGGGTTTTTCGGTGGTTTATGGATTTTTGCTAACTGGGCCGGGGTTAATCGGTTAATAGGAATTATTTGCCAAGACGGTTTACATTCCGCCTATCTTTGACAAATATGCGCATAATAAATATTTTAAATAATTAGTCCAAATTTTTAATTGCTCAAGCTTCTGTACCTTTTCGATTATAACAAGGCGATTGCGCAGTCTAAAAAACAAAATTGCATAATTCGTGTTGTATTTCGCTCTTTTAAAATGGCCTTGAGCAATTCTTTGCTCGCTGACATGGCGACATTTGACCGGAGAATGAACAGAGTGATCAACACTCGAATCCAATATCATTTTGACTGTCTTTCCAAAGTCCACAAACTAAGTAATTTATACGGAACACAACATTGAAATGTAACAAACAAAAACACAAATATCTCCAATTAATTTATTTCACACACTTCAACAAAATCTCCATAAAAATCTGTAGCGAAGAGAATAATCGTCAAAAATCATAAAAGCATTAAACACGAAAAAAGGAGTCAATTCAAGGGACGGAAGCCCTCTTCTATTAATTTTATTTTGAATTTATATAAAAAGGATTCAATTTGCAATCATTAGGTATTCATTTTATTCATTTCGATATTTTACCGTCTGCACATTTAAAATTTATATTTTACAATTTATACCTTTTTACATACAGTAAATACTGGTTCACATCTTTTTGATAATTTTATCTATGTCTTTTAAATTAAAGAAATTTTGGGCTTTTTAAAATATTGTCATAAGCCTCTAAAGTTTCGACTGTTTCTAATAAACATGCTCTAATATTTTAGATTGGAAATAATAGCGCATTATTCTAATTAAAATAATAAGAAACAATCACGACCAATCCAGAAACACATAGGCCGGAGCAAAGTATGGTTTTGATTTTAATTTTGAAAGGATAAAACATTTAAGGTTTGCTTTGTTCGTCCTATAAAAAATGTTTTATGAATATTTGTCCGTATTAATAATTGTTGATGTAGCCAATTTGATAACGCTTTCCATTCAGTGATCACGTATTTTTCTGAAAATTTGCAGATTGGCCAAGTTATTTATTTTGTTCTTTTTCTAGTTTCTAATTAAATAGCAACATCCAAATACTTACCTAATTTTTGGGATTTTCGGTTGGCGTGTGATTGTTCATTATTTTATTCGCAAATTATGGATTAGATGAATGGAATTGGCGATCACACTGGGTTTTTTTACTCGATTGGGTATTATGTCCCATTGTGTTTACTTGAGAAATGTTATTTGATTATTTTTTAATTTTTATAGTTTAAAATAAACAATTGAAGGGGCAACTCAACTTGTATATTTAATTCCTTTGTTCTTTATTTTTTAATTATTTATCACATAACTTTTATTATTTATAATTTTACTTTTGGATTTTTGTGAAGAATATTCTATTTTATGTATTTTCATTATTTTATTAAGAAGAAAATAAAACTGTTTTATTACGCAATTATTTAAGTGTTTAATCCTAAATTATTTTTAAAAGATATTAAATAAACATTATATTTCAATTCTTTTTCAAAAAAGATTTTTTTAATTATAAATTTAGATATTTGAGCAAATTTCGAGTATTAATCAGTCAAAGCAAAACGCGTTTGGCTATATTATAGAAATCGTTGTCAGTCAAATTGTGAGGGGTAGTATGTGCAAATGAATTTGTCATCCTTCACTTTACCATCCACACACACACACACACACAAGCATTTATTTGTGGTTTAAATGCTTGTGAATCGATAAATCGATATCTAATACATTATACACAGACAAACAGTTTTTGTGAAATAACAGGCACTTTTTCTCTGCTCCGAACAAAAAGAATGCACATTTATGTACAGTTAAAGTCAGACATTGATGATAGTTTTGGCCAATTTTTTAATCGTTTTACACAAAGGATGACCAGTTGGAAATAAATACATGACGGGGCTGACTTATTAAAAGTAGGGATTATCGAAGCACCTCAATTCGGCGCCGCATTATACACGGTTGCCGGCCCATTTTTTGGGCCATAATTTTTTTATTGTAAATCAATTTCTATAAAATTAATGTCATCATTCGAAAAATCTTTAAGTAATTATTAAGCAGAAGTTAAGCGACAAAACAACTTAGAAAAAGTTACAATTTATTAATTTCAAAAAATTAGTGTTTTCAGGTATTTTATTTATCACTTTTTTCAGAATTGTTTTTTCATTTAACTTCTGCTTAATCATAACTTACAAACAAATAGAGCTTTCGCCAAATTTGTAGAACTTGGTTGGTAAAGAAAAAAGTTTTGTAACAAAATATAGGCTGGTCCCGAGTTGTGGGGCTCCAAATTGACTGCTCCTCGGTTTTATATTAAAATTTAATCCTCTTCACAAAAAGATTGTGTGAACGAAGAATACCAAAAATCATAAGGATTTTTGTTAATAGTGTAGATGGTAGGTAGCCTCTATTTTTTTGTGAAATTTTTAACCAGGATTTGGACAAATTGTGTCTATAATTCGAATTTTGTAAAAAAGTTTTTGAGCTTATACAACAACAATTTATTCGCATGAATAAAAATTTCAATAATCAATCATCAATTTCTCTGCATGAATAATAATCGGAGTGTATAACTTCTTCATTTTTTTACTGATTTGATCGTGTTTTTTACTCCACATGAAATAATTGTTTATTCAACTCTGACTCTTCATTTTAATGGAATAATCTCAAATGATTTGTCAGCTATGCATTAAATAGTGTCAGCTTCCACAGTATGGCATTGGTTGAATAAAAGTTCGATTTATTATACATAATTTTTCTTCGTGAATTAATGAACCCAAATTGAAATAAAACCCGAATTATTTCATTTATTTAATTAACACTCAAGAATAAACAAAGCTGTTGTTTTTTTTTGCGTAAAAAGACTATACCAACAAATATTGTAACAAAAAAGCTATTACCAACATTCAATAGGTGACACAACATGGACATCTACATCGAACAATCTAAGGAACTTCTTCGTCGTTTTACCAGCAAATAATATAGCCCTGATTTTTCATACAAAACCGCAAATACCTGATCTCAAAATCAAAAAAAAAAAAAAAAATCGTAAATAGGTATTTTGACCTGCAAAAACACGAAAGAAATCAATGTAAAAATTTAAAAATATTAATAGAATCGCAAAATTGAAATTGCTGAACCAAAAAAATGAGACAAATAAATAAAGGCATTAAAATGGCCGAAAATTTACGCAAAGGAAATTCATCAAAATAATTATTAAACAAAAATAAAGTACAAATAAATTTATACAACATAAAATAAGCATTACATACATTGAAATTATAAACTTTATTTAAAATCAAACAAGCATCTTGACAAAGACAACTAAATAAAACATTAAATAAATGATTCATTTAAAAAATAATTGGGTTTAAAAAAAAACTGGGCCGAGTTATAAATTATTATAATTTAATATGAATAAGCAAAAAAATAAAATATTTATTATAAATTTGTCAAAGAGAAAAGCAAAATCATGTGATTTCATAATTAATTGCTTAATTAACTCATCAACCTAATTCATACAAATCGCGAATAAAAAAAGCCTAATCTAGGGCCGAAAAAACTGGTTAGCCGGACACAGGTCAAAAATTGCTTTTTATAGCAAAATGGAATCCATCTTTATCTGTTTTTGAAAACTTTCGACTTTTAATAATAAATTTGTCATTTTTTAAAAGTAAAAAATCAATTGGACAAGTAAATGTAATATATTTACGCCAAAACCGTGTGAAAATGTTTAATTACTTATTATATAACGACAGCAACATTCTAAAAAACAAAATTAATCTCTTGCAATTCCAATGATTAAATACATTCTACTTAATTTTAGTATTCTTAATGCAGATTGACGTTGAAGCAATAGAAACACCTGTGATCAAATAAAAAATATTTATTTAAAGCCTAAATTATAATTCACAAATTATATTATTAAACTAGATCCAAAATGAGACCAATACGATAATTTTTTATGCACCAAAATATATTAATAGTAAAAACAATTAATACAGACATTTGGCTATTGCTTACAATTAGACGAAGCAAGCTATAAATATAAGGTTACCATTTTTACAATAGATCAGTAAGTCCTCAGCGCAGGTTGAGCGCGCACTAAAACAACAGAACGATTCTATCATAAATTTTGTAAAATATTTTTTTATAATTACTAAAAAGAATTAATAATTTATCACATAAAATGAGTTAAAGAAAATGAAGAATAGCAAACTATAACAAAGTGAGGCTATTAAATTCGATATCATCAGCAAAGCTATAAAATCAAACAAATTTGCTTAATATACACATAACAAAATTGACTGTGCGTAATAAAAGCACACCTAAAATGTATAATCAATATTTGCACTCTTAGTTTAATTACCTGCATTCTCACGTATGGCAGGCACCAATTCTCAAACATATTCTATGAATCGTCCAAAATATATATAAAATTTTTTTTATAAATGGCAAGAAAATTGTTAGCATTAAAAGAGATAATAAAAAATAATAGTAATTAAAGCAATTAAGAATCCATTCATCTGAAATTGCATTTAAATAATAGTGCACCTATTTCTGATTAAAAATATTAAAATAGTAGAAATATACGAAGAATGAGAAAGTAAAACAAACAGCCTTCTTGAATTCGTGTAAATTTCTGGTCATATATCATTATTTATCATCAGTTTAGTTTATAAAACCTGAATGTAATAGCGTTGAATTGACATTAGATATTGAAATGGAGGATTTAAAAAATGCAAAATTTTTATACCCGAGGGAAATAATTTAACATTATTTTAATTAAAGAACCAACATATTATCCCAAAAATAAATAATAGATACACAAATTATAATTTATTTTTTTTAATTATGCAATAATAAAATAAGAACTACTCGAAAACTAGATTCAAAAGATTTTTTTGAATCAATAAAAAAGTATGTAAATAAATCCAGAATACGTTGCTGGAGATCATGAATGGCCCTTTATGGCACATGTGTCGGTTTTATGCACTGTTAATATTATATAATCCAAATTTTTGGTGCGTCAATAATACGGAAGAAATGGTGGTTTTTAACGGCAGCACATTGCACACAAATAAATCTGACTTTTTTCGAGAATGCGATGAGTGGAAACAGCCTTTCTTTGAGGAGTTCCGAATAAGATTGACGGCAAATCAGCGGTTAGTTCTTTGCCATCGGTTAACCGAACAAGATGTGATTCTATTAATAGCATGTTAAATAGATTGAAATAGAAATTCACATTGTTACTCGGCAGACTTATTTCTACATATATTCAGATTAAAAGATTTTGAAAAACAACAATTATTTAAACTAATAACGATAGATTAAAAAAACATTAATTCGTTAATTTAAATGTTTGAAAGCAAATATCAGTGCATAATTTTATCAAATTCGTATTTATTTGCCCTCTTGAAAAATTCATTCATAGATTCATTAAACATAAAAAAATTACTAAATCCAGGCGTCGTGAAATCTTTTTCATTTTAATTGGAAACCAAAGTAATATCGGAATTTATAAATTTATTTATAAGTAAAATCTAATTAAGTCTCAATACATAAGTTAAAAAGAAATATATTTTTTGTAACAGTGTCGTATCAAATATGCAAGGCTTTAGAAAGCCTAAAAGGAAAAATAACAGGTTGAATCAAATAGAAAACTTACACTTATTTAATTAAAGAACTTCTAAATAAAAAATTAAATAAATATTACAAGGAATTGAACATGAAAAAACAACTTTTTATTAATTTATTATGATACTACAATAAAACAAACAAACAACCCGTAGTTTTGTACTGTTAAATGGCAACAAAAAAAAACGATCATGTTTAATTATTATTTGCAAAAAAAGCCTTATGCTGCACGCCATCTTCGATTGGCTTAATTTTCTCCGCGATGTCTATGTTCTTGAGTTTATAAAATTTCCCGAGCGCTCGAAGGCCAGTGCAAAAACACGCAGAACATTCATGGCAATTTGTAATTAAAAGCTGATGCTATCAAACGATTCAATAAATAAACATTAAAAAGATTTATAATCCGTTATCATAAACATAAACTTTAAAAGAATCTTAAAGTAATTTTATAGCCTGAGAGGATTATGTTGCCCAAAATCAAAATAAAATAAAAATTACACATTTAAAATCTTCACTTGGATACAATTGAGGATGGAGATGGTCTTAAGCTTGGGTTCGAGTACCAAAGTGGCAATAACAGAGGGACAAGTCATCCCATTTACTGCCAAATTACCTTTTCAAAGCGAAAATTGGGCGACAACTACAAAACCCAGATCCGAAAAGATATAAATTCTTTAAACAAAAATTTATCAAAATTAAATAATTTCATTATTCTGAGATTTAAAGGAAAGGGTTTATTACAAAATTTGGTATTTTGCTCTTATAAAATTATGACTATTTTAAAACAGATAGAAATACTAAGAAAATTCTATCTATTTAAATTAATTTCCACATTTCTACTATATAAAAGGAGCGAGCGTGCATTATCTTACAACTACAAATTAATATTTCGATCTTGATAAATGAATTTATTATTAACTAATGATAAAATACGCAGATAATTATCTAAATTAAAAACAAAAACCGGCACAACCGAATAAAAATTTATTTATATATATACCCCAAGCCTAATTTAACCCGTTTATGAACGAGACAAAATTTAAATTTTCATTCTGAGCATCCTCAATTCATTGGACAAAACGATGGTTTACATAGTTAAAGTCTTCGTACTCTTTGATTATGTAACGACGCGAAATGGACTAAATTATCAACGCATTACCAAATCAAAATTAATTATTCGTACATTTAATTCATTCGATCACGCATCCAAATCTACTGGGAAGTGTCTGTAGTTTAAAAAAGGATAAAAAGAGTTTGGGCTTATTTAAAAAAAGTTAATATAAACATAATATCAACAATAACAAAATTTCGATATAAAATAGAAAAATAATTTGTGCATCTTCAGTAAATTTCATTGTTTAAGATTTCATTGGTTAAATATATAAATACCAAGAAATCTATATACAATAGGTAGGCATGCTACTCGTCTAGGACTTTATGAATATTAAAGAAGAAAATGTTTAATGAATTTTTCAAAAAATAATTAAAAACAACTAGAAATCCTGCGGATCAATCAATGACACTGACCGAATTCGTTGAAAAAATCGAGACCATCTCATAGAGAAGAGATTGTACTTGGAAATAAATTAAGCCCTTCTAATGACAGAAACGGCTTCTGAAATAAAGATTTATTTAAGTTAGAAAAATCTATAAAACATTATCAACGCATTACCAAATATGTTTAACTTTTCTAATCTAAAAAATTAAGAATCTTAGTGAATAAATAATATTTAAATGCGATAGTCATATGTTAGATTGATTATTATTATTTATTATGTTCTATTATTAAAAAATCGATCGATAATTTTAAAGAACCTTTTAATTTAATTAAAAAATCGTGTAAGGTCAAATGGCCGATGGCCAACTGGCCGATGGACAACTGCCCGACGGACAACTGGCCGAAGGACAACTGGCCAATGGACAACTCGCCGATTGTTCAATTTTTGGTCTATTACTTCTTATTGTCGACAACCTTAGTATTATTCGAAAGATCTTGGTGTTTAGAAACTGAACAAGCAAAAGCTAAGAGATAAAAAAATTATCGAATAAGTTATGCTATGTAAACCGAAAAGAATCGGGTTTGGCGCCGAGATATGAGGCTTTTCCTTTTCTTATTTCCACTATATTCGACAAAGGAGGTAAAGCAGTGTGAGCAGCGGCGGTGCGGAGGTTGTGTC
>JAKKIK010000175.1:0-43447 GCA_024500135.1 Heterodera carotae
AAGAAGGGGGGGAGGGGGGGGAAGAGAGGAGAAGGGAAGGAGGGAGGGGGAGGGGGGGGGGGGGGGGGGGGGGGGGGGGGGGGGGGGGGGGGGGAGGAGGGGGGGAGGGGGGGGGGGGGGGGGGGGGGGGGGGGGGGGGGGCCGGATTGGTGAAAAAGTGTCTTTCTATGAGAGTCCAAAGGCGATGAGAGCGGCGCCTCCACACGCCGTCGCGCACTCCCCCGCCGGCCAATTGCCTTGATCGGAAGCTCCTCAATAGGACAATTGAACAATTGAGGCAATTGGAACTGATTGAATGGAATATCGTAATTGTGCCCCCGGGGGCGGGGGACAGATTTAAATGAGTGATCAAAAACAATTTGGCAGAAACATCTCCCAACTAATATTACATCCGACGGTGTTTGCACGGTTAATCGAATTGAATTGGAAGGCCAACCGGATTTATTTTCAACCCCCCGCCCATCCCCCGGAGGGACGGGAGAAGAGAGTTCTTCCTCTTCCTTGCATAATGCAAAAGAACCCCGCAGGGCAAAAGAGCGGAGTGATGACAGCCACAATGACGCCGGAGGAAACAATGAATGCTGCAACTGGTGGTGGTTAGACGGCGGGGGTGGTAGTGGTCTAACCATCCCAGAAAATGTTGTTTTTTTTGTGGAAAAAAGTTTATCTGCACTAAAATCTGCCGACAGCCGCCGAAAGATGTTTTACACACGACGCCGGAGGGGCATTTCAACAAAACATTTGCAGGGGGCGTTCATCAAAAGAGAGTGTGACAAATGGAAAAATGGATGAGGAAGAGGGGGCGATGGATGAAGAAAATAAATGCATGAATTGGGAAGCCGCGGGGGATGGCACAGGGACTGAATGTGCCGACCAAGCACCCCTCAAAGTGAAGAGGGGGCGGGCGGATGGGAACAAATGGCACAAAGGACGGCACACAATTTGGGCCTTTCTGGCAGATGTTTTGTATGTTGGAAGGAAGGAACAATTGTGCCATTTAACGGAATATCTTTGCAATTTTAATTGTTTGCTCTTCCGTTTTTTTTTTATTAAGCCGTCTTTTCTCACCTCCGTTAACAAATCCGGCCACAAAATAATCGCCGTAAAAGTCTCTCTCTCCGTCCAACGGCGTCGCCTCCTCCGCCTCTTCTCCCAATTGTTCCGTTTGTATAACATTCCCTGCAAATTTATGGCCATTTTCGGTGTTTGTCAGCTGCTGATTGAGCCGAACTTCGTTCTGTGGTTGCCATTCGTCGTCAAAATGGAACATTTGTTGTGAAAAAAAAGACTGCCAAATTTTCTTGTTTGTATAAGAATAATTAAATGTAAAATATATTTTGGAAATGTCCCAGGGCGATTTGCTAAAATAATTCCAAACGATGGATTTTGAATCGGAGGATGACAATTGGAGGCGGGTGGAAGCTTTTTCTCCATCCGAGCGACTGCCTCCGCCAATGTCCTCTCCCAACGGCGGATGATTGATGTTTCGGCAAAATGACGAAAAGATTGAGGGGATTGTGAGTGTGGTGGTGGTGGCAAAGGGAAGCAACAGTCGCGGAAGGATGGATCCCCCAGGAACTTCTCCCTCGAGGCCATGTTTTGACACTTGCGGACTTCTTTTAGCCTTGCAGCAGCATCAGGGAGGAAAAAGGACCACGGAACTTTGTAACCAACCAAAAATTCCATAAGAATTAAAAAATTCTCATTTTATGATTTAACAATTTTATTTATTGAATAAACAATACGTTGATGCAAAAAATTTGTCACTGTGAAAGATTTCATCATATGGTCTCAACGCGCGCCACCGTAGCCGTGTGCCCCGCCGTATCCAAGGGCACCACCATAGACGAGGGCACCACCGTAACCAAGCGAATTTCCACCATAACCGCGGGGCCCTCCGTAGGTACGGGAGCCAGCACAGGCGCGTGCAGCACCACCACCGTAGTTGCGAGCATAATCGTAGCCGCGTGCGCCACCATACCCATTTGCTCCGCCGCCACCGCCACGCGTCGCCCCGGAGCCACGGCGTTGGAAGAAGAGTGAGCGAACAGCTGAGTGACCAAAAGTCTCCTGGTTGGTCTGACGCTCGCGCTTCCAGTCAGGGCGCACATTCTTTCTGCAATTGGACAAATTAAACGAATACCATCCCTGAAAAGAGAGCAACCCGGCCTCCTTTTCGAGCGCATCGCATGATATGTTGTCGAAGAATGAAGCCTTTTTGTTGTAGAACACCATGGCCTCCTCCATGTCAAAGTCGGTCGCCGCCACCATTTTCTTCTCCACCCATTGGCCCATTTCGCCTTTCTGCGTCTTATCTCCGCTCTTTTCCTCCACACGGAACAACTCATTGGCCTTCTCAAAGTCGTAGTCTCTGTCGAACTCGCCGGGACGCTTGGGCATCTCTATTGCCTTGTTATAGTTCATGTTGTTGAGCTTGGTCGGCAATTTGGGTTCAGGCGGTGGATTTTTGGAGATGGAAACAATCGCCGGGTCGTACGGAAGCCCCGTGACCAACGGACTGTTCACGCCCAACATTTTTGGTAGCTCGCACACGATCAAGTCCTTGATGTCGCTTGCTTTGAAGATGATGAAATCGTACACCTCGTCACGCGGAGGGACGTACACTGGAGTATGACGATCCTCAGTGCCATAAGACCGAACTGAAATTTCAAAGTCAACAACACTTAACAAAGAAACGAATTGAGCAATTTGGCATTCAAAAGGGAGTTTCGACTTATTTGCAAACTATTTAAATTATATAAATTTTACCTTTGGCAAGGGCAATCGTCGACTCAATGGCATCGACAGTGTACAAAGTCCCCTCGTACCGAATGTCAAGTTTGGATATGAGGCTAATCTTGCTCCCAATGTACGGCGGTTGTTGAGCTCGTTGTTGCTGATTAACATTCATTTTTGGTCGTTTTCAATTTAAAAAGTCAAACCGAATCTGAACAGCAAAAATGATTCATTAAATGAAAGGACAACTTCGATTAACTCGAACTTGGATACTACAAAACGAAGTTTCGGTACTTATATGATTGGTACACCACAAATTTTATTATTTTTTTAATCATCATAGATTGCTTAAAAAGTCATCCTCGTTCAACCCCGACTTGTACTACTTTACACGAGAGTGCAGACAGTGAGTGGTTAGACAGTCTATACTTATTACAGAGGCCGCAGTACGAGTCGGGGTTGAACGAGTTCGACCAGTACGAGTTGGGTGTCGTTCACCAGGGATGTATGTGTGTAACCTGATGCCGAAAAAAAATCCGTGAGTCCACTACTAAAAAATAGGAATTGATTCAAAAAAAGTCCGGAATTGGACTTTTTTACTATGTACATATCTATATAATCAATATTCCTAAAAAAAATATTTGGTTCTTTGTAGCCTGGAAACCTGAATCCGGTTATATCCCTGGTACGTACCACCCCTCCTCCCCTCCTTCAAAGACCAAAATTTCCTTAACAAAAAGCAAAAAAGGAACACCAAAAAATTAGGCATTTCCTTGTACTATTCGAATGTGCTCTTTGTTCTCACTTGTTTTTTTACCACTGTCTCATTAAGTTTCCAATTATTTGTTTTTTTTTTGAATTTCCCAAATTCTACACTTTGTGGTCATCATCGATCCATTTTTGTTGTTGTTCTTCCATTGCGATGTGTCGAATACATTCTTCTTCCCACTTTTGTGCTCTGTGTAATAAACCATCATTGAATGGCTGATGAGTGATGATCGATTCAACTAAATAACTGCTCATCATCTACCTGCATAAGGCAATCCGCCTGTGTCTTCTTGGTTAATTAATTGACGCCATGCGGTCGATGGGTCATTTTCTCTATCAAAACCGATTATTACGCATAATACAATTTTTTTAGCTGTTCGGCATGAGCCTGAGAAGTGAACCACTTAAGTTGTGCCAATTGATTGTGCAACGGTAAAGTTCATTTCAAATTTGAGTTATGTATTAGCAGATCTAAATTTGATGTTAATTAAAGGAAATAAACATTTTCTGACTTTTAAACATATGTTTCCGAATTTATGGCATTAATCAGCTGGAAAGGATGAGTTTATATTCCCATTTCAAGAGATGCTGCCTACGCGTGTGTGGTTGAGCTGGGACAGTATTCGCTCGTTCAATTCAAAGATGTGAGGCCGTTCAACTTACTTTTGGTCTTACAAAAATACTTCAGCTCAACCACCATTTGACCACTTTCCAACGGACGTATGTGCGTGAAGTCCGCCGTTGCGCCGAAATTGAACGCTGTCTTCGCTATTTGGAGACTGAAGTCGTGGAGGGCGGCGTCAGCGATCACATTCCGCCGTTAGACACCTCACGAACGGACGTCACCTTGTTGCGTGAAATGTACGAATTGGAGGTAATGAAACAGAGGGAAATAAATACCTACACAGTAACAATTATATTCAACTCCAAATTTTAGTCACAATTATACGACATTGAGCGGGACATCCGTCAGTTTCTTGCCAATGAAGCTCAGTTGAAGCGCAACTTCAACGATTTGAAGCAGTTCAAAAGTGTCTATGAAAAAGTGGAAGCCTTCTTTAGAGTGGTGAGTTTGCCACTTAATTTATCCCATGATATGATCAATACAATTCAGCACATTGAAAATACGGCAAAAACTGAGTTGGAAAGCGAGCAGATTGAGATTAACGATGTGGTATGGCACCAATTATTGTATTTTAGTATTCATTGATTTTTTGCTGTTTTTCTCTCAGGGCACCCCACTGACGCCATTGTTGGAACAACACGAAACGCCATGGTTCGTTGCCGGCACAATCGATACGCACAAACGGTGAATTTTGAGGGAGGTTTCATATCTACAGTATTTAATTATAAGTTTCCTAAAGGCATTCCTTTGAGCGTGTCCTCTGGCGTGCCTGTAGGAGAACGGCCTTTGTCCGAACAGCTGAAATTGAAACTGACTTTGAGGATCCGGACACGGTGAGCCTACCTATCAATCAGGCGGCATCTTCGTTAATCTCTGTTCTCTTATTTAGGGAAAGTCTGTCTCAAAATCAGTTTTCATCATCTTTTTTAACGGCAGTAAATTGCAAGACATTGTGAATCGCGTTTGCGAAGGGTGGGTACACTCAATTAGAGCAATATTTCTTTACACACTTGCATTTATTGGAATGTTTTAAGCTTTAATGCCAAACAATTTCCTTGCCCCCGGACTTCCAAGGATCGGCAATTGGCCTTGGCGGAGATTCTTATCCGCTTGCATGATCTCGATTTAGTTATTCAAACAACGGCAAAACATAAACTTGAAGTCACTTTCTGTTTGTACTTCTTCCTTTCTTCACTGTTTAATCCTGTTCAGCTCCTCAAAAGTGTCGCTTTTGAACTGCCCGAACGGACGCGGCAAGTCCATTTGCAGAAGTACATCTTCCACACGCTCAATTGCTTCACTTTTGACACCAGTGGCAATTTCTTTGTGGCTGAGTGTTGGGTGCTCGAAAGGGAATTGGACGCCGTTCTTCAGCTGCTGCATAGGGCCGTGGTCAGTTTATTTTATTTCCAACGATCATTGTTAAATATTTTGAGGACAAAGCCGGCTTTCATATACGACCAATTATCAATGTGCGTTTGCCAATCAAGACACAGGCCATCCATGCTTAATTTGACATTCTTTTAAATCCCTTAAGGTGCTCGAAACGGGCGAAATGCATCCGACATATAATCGGACTAACAAATACATGCAGGTGTTCCAGAACATTGTGGACTCTTACGGAATTGCCAGCTATCGAGAGATTAATCCCGGTAATTTTCACTGAATTGCTTGCTAGGACTATTACTAACAATAAACTGTGAATTATTATCCCTCCTCCATCTTTTTTTCTCTGTTTTCAGCCCCATTTACCTTGGTGACCTTTCCCTTTCTGTTTGGCGTTATGTTCGGCGACATCGGTCACGGAATTATCCTGTTTCTTGCTGGTCTTTCGCTCATCGTATGGGAAAGGCGAATTGAACAGACGCGCTTCAAAGACGAAGTGTGTGTTTGCCGTGGGGAATGGGCATGCCTTTACGAGTTTAATTTGCTTCACAGATTTTCCTCACCTTTTTTGGTGGCCGTTTCATCATCGCACTGATGGGACTGTTCTCAATTTATGCAGGACTGATGTATAACGACGCCTTCTCAAAGGCATTCAACCTTTTCGGTTCAAAATGGAGAAATCCTTACAAGTAATGCCATAAACAGAGACATAATGTCAATAAAATAAGACAACGTATCAAACAGGGACAAAATGGAAACATTTCTTTCCATTCAGTTAATTTGTTTTCCCCACAGTTACACTCAACTGCAAGTTTGGCTTTCTGAGAACAATTCGCCTCGGCAGTTGGTCTTGGGTTTGGATCCGAACATTGCTTATCTGAATGAGGAAGGCTCTTATTGGGCGGGATTGGACCCAATTTGGAATATGGCGGAGAATCGTTTAACTTTTATTAACTCTCTAAAGGTGTACTAAAATTGAATTTACTTTTTTCTGCATTTTATGCGAGTAAATTTAATTTTAGATGAAAATGTCAGTGATTTTGGGCATTTCTCAAATGACTTTAGGCGTCATTTTGTCCATTTGTAATGCCAGGTCATTGCTTTATTTTGCATACTCTTTCTGAATACAATCGTTGAGCCCTTTCAGATTTCTCCGTTCTTCCGTCAATTTATGGACAATGGCAATTCCGTCATTTGTTTTTCTGTCGTCTATCTTTGTTTACCTTTGTGTGTTGGTTTTCATCAAATGGATTTTCTTCTCTGTTAATTCTGGCATCATTTTTGGCAATTATTATCCTGGTTTAATAATATTCTGTTGGACTTATTTATCATTGTTGTTAATATTGAGGAAGTCATTGTGCGCCTTCACTGCTCATCGGACTGATCAATATGTTCATGTACAAACAGCGACCCAATGGCTTTGTCGATTCGAACACCACGGTGGAACACCCTAACTGTCATTTGTCATTATGGTTTCCGCATCAGGTAGCAATGGGTTTGGTGGACGAAGGGAAGATGTCTCGCTGTCTACCTGAATTCTCTCCCACTATTTAGGCTTCCGTCGAGTCCGTCCTCGTCGGAGTTGCGTTGTGTTGTGTACCAATTATGTTGTGCGGGAAACCGTTGATGCGCAAATTTGGACAACGCTCTCGTACAACCGAAGAAAGGGTTGCGGCCAACAGAAAGGACTCCTCCCGGAAATTGCAGAAGTCTAAAAACATTGTGAGTTCTGGCATTAGGAAAGCATTTCCCAGTGATCAAAGTTTAGTTGGTCCGTGTGAAAATGGACTCGGAGGTGGCGGAGTTGGTCACCACAACGACCAGCAACAACGACTTGGCCAAGGGGGCGAGGAACGGAGGACGGCCTAAGGAGACGGGCATAAGCTACCGAGCGGAGGACGAATTGGTGTGACATTTCTTCGATAGTTTTATTGTGGTTTTCGAACAACGATTTAGACACTTGCCGACCTCACCGTCCACCAAGCAATTCATACCATCGAGTTTGTGCTTGGATGCATTTCACACACGGCGTCTTACCTTAGACTGTGGGCCCTCTCATTGGCACACGCACGTAATTTTCGACAAGTTCAAAAACTGTCCATCTTCTGTATTAAAAAAAACCTGCTTAACTAAATGAATTTTTTTTGCTTTCAGAACTCTCTGAAGTGCTCTACCACATGGTGCTCGTCCCCGCCCTTCAATTCACTGGAACTTTTGCCCCAATTTTCATTTATTCGGCATTTTTTGCCTTTTTTGTTCTTACCATTGTTATCGTACGCTTTTTATAACATTTTTAAAACAAATATAAGGAAACTTTTTTCAGCTTGTCATTATGGAGGGACTGAGTGCATTTTTGCATGCACTGCGATTGCATTGGTAAAAAACACTTAAATGTAATTGCCGAAGGAAAAATAATCCGTAATTTAAGGGTCGAATTTCAGAGCAAATTCTACGAAGGCTGTGGGACGGCATTCGCTCCATTTAGCTTTCGCAAATCACTCGAAAAACTATGTTCCGAATCATTAGTGTATTGATAGATTATTTTCATTGTTCATAAATTTTTAATTGAATTGGAAATAAAGAGAAAGGCAAAATATCTTTGAGCCATTAATTTTTCCTATACCCAAATCGCTCCGAACAGGCATTCCAAATCATGCTTTAAGCCATCATGGACGGTGCCGTGAACGCTATTAAGGACACTCGAGATAACCCGGTATTGATACAATCCGATGCTCGGCCTTTGTATCAAAATCGACGTTCTCTGGCACAAATAATTTATTCGAACAAAATACAAATTGTGAAAAAATGAATGGTTCGTCGACTCAAACAAGTTTACCCAGCACAGACATAGAAAGGAGTCTCGCACCGTTCGGCCCCTGTAACACTCCCTCTTCTCCTTCAGCGGTAATCATAGAGCCGGATAGCCCACGCTCACTTCCGTAGATGACCTTAGCCTTAATTCCAACTGATGACGATTTTTCGCTTTTTTTTGTAAACTGGCCTGGTCTCCGCCGGTTGGTCTGATGGGCTCCAAATGCTCAAACTCAATCGTATAATCTTCGTCGCGTTCTTCAAAGTACAAAACGCATGCACCGTCCTATAAAAAATATAAAAAATAACGCTTTACGATTATCGCACTTTGATTGATCGTATTGATCCCTCTAAACCAAGAAGTTGGTCCTTGCCACACGTCGGAAGAACATTAACACACAAGTCGACCATACACCAGGAACCGGTTGGTATTTCGGAAGAGGCTTAAATAATTAAGTGAATCATTTACAAAATTCGAACTGATGTATATATAAGGACTTACGCATTTTATCTTGTCTGGCAGGGGACTGGGCAACCGGCGTCTGCGAAGGATGTGGTGAAGCTTAAATTCAGCAATTTAAAACAGCCGATGGGGAGGCGTGAAATGAAGAGCAGCTCGTGTACCTCCCCACTATTTCCCCCCGTAATACAACCTTTGAATGTAGTGTTTTTAATTTGTTTAAGATTAAGACTGGTTAGACCTTTGAGCCGGTAGTCTAACGAGTTGGGAGGGGGAGGGGGCGAGGTGCACTCGTGCGATGAGCATTAATGTCTTGTTTATAAGTTATGACAAGGACCTGCTGATGCATAATCGCCGAACATGTCACGTGGAGTCATTTGACCTGCTAAATTAAAAAAGAGAATCGTCAGCATCCCCTCCGAAATCAATAGTTGATTTAAATTACCCGCGGGTGTATTCGCTCCACCGCGACTTCTCACCGATGCAGCCGGTGTTGTTGCACCTCCACCAAATCCCATCGTGTCAAACTCATCATCAAAATGAGCAGTCGAATGGGCGGGCGTATTTGCCAAAGCTATATCATTGAGCGAGTAAAGAACTTAATTTCAAAAAGGAGTGAACAAGGCCGACCAGGGTCCCAAGACGAAGCCGGCTGATGTGACGGAGTTCGACTCCCGTCGTAGGCCGGAGTCATTGCGCCATAGTGCGGGGTACGAGCACCAACTGAAATTAAGTGAGTGGCAAAATTGGTGATTGTCTTTGTAACTCATTACATGAGTCATGCATTGGCGTTGCTGCGCCTCCGTACATCGGCGTTTGCGCGCCTCCGTACATCGGAGTCCGTCCACCAATGGTGGCTGTTCCCGGAGTCATTGCTCCAGAAGTGTCCATCAATTCCTTTGGCACCTCACCACCGACCTCCATCAGCTTGTTGATGTCGAAGTTGACAGTCTGTTGATAAAAGCTTAAGACTTTAAAGACATCAGTCTAGCGGAATCACTTTTGGCATTGTATGAAGTTCGAGTTTGGCCGTGGATTCAGTTGCATCTTTCACAATTCCAATGTATCCCTTCATCGGACCGGACAAAACTCGCATTGTTTTGCCAACCATATTCATATTTCGACGACCAGCCTGTCGCCCAGCAGCTCCAGTTGCTGATGTGGCAATGCTTCCAACCACACTCGGCGCTTAAAATTCGAGAATGACCAAAGCAAAGATTAATTCAAATGTGGGCACCTTTAAAGATGCCATTATCACCACGAACGGACTGTGCCCCCGCAACGCTGAAATGAGAAGGAGTCATCCCGCCATGTGCACTACGCGGACTCTCGAGTGGATTTGGACGAGGACTCATCAGTTGATTGTTGTCCAAAAGTGTGATGGTCGTTTGCGATTCGATTGCTTTGCTTCCACCAATCAGAGCCAAATTTCGCGCTTTGCACACAAACATGCCCCCGTTGTGCGGGTATTTGCGCGAAAAAACGAAGGCCCAATTCCTGTAGAGATGTTTGATCTCTCCCTGACGATCATCCTCCGTTTCTTTTTTAGGCTAAAATTAGTAATATTTATGTGCATTTTATTTCTTTTTTTATTAATGAATGCACTGACCGCAAGAAATCCCTCCACAACTTTGACCGTGTCGCCTGCTTGGATAGTGTTCTTCTGAGAGTCGAATGCCTTCACGAAACGCGAGTTCTTCTTGCAATCAATCGTTCGGGGGTTGATGCGCAGTATTTTGCCGTGCATGTTCAACACTTCCACATTTTCACGTTCCAGACGGACAATTACTCCGACCGTTTCCTTGTCTAACATGACCAAATCCTGGTACTGATACTGCCCCATGCGCTCAACTCCTGTGGCAACTTCGGCACAAAGCTGCACGTCCTTCGGAAGTATTTTCATCTGTGAAAAAATTGCTCAATAAAAAGAATTTATAATGCTAATTACCTCTCCCATGGTGAGATCGGACAACATAATGACCATGTTGTCTTCAACCCGAACAATCAGCCCGGTGTCTCCCTCATAGCGACCACCAATCACACGAACGTGGTCACCGGGTTTGAAGTACTTCCGTAATTCACTCGCGTTCAGAGTCAATGGTTCCTTTAATGAGTCAATTCGCATGCTTTTACTTTTGTATCAGCAGTTCACTCACTGTCAAATCCTCGTGCTCTGGAAGAATGACGACCTTCTCACCATCAATGCTTTGAATTTTTCCGCGAAGGTTCACTAATTCACCGTCCGTGACTTCTACATTATCACCAGGTGCAAAAGTATGCCGCTTCTCTCTCAGATGAGTGCTTTCCACTGAAAAAGCAACAATACAAATAAATGTTTGCCGGATTCACTCTACAAGGGAAATTTTTAAAATTTTCCCGGCGTCACCGTCGTACATCATAATTTGAAATACAATGGCCAAAGATGGCAAGAAAAAAACGGGCATCGGCGGAGGTATTCCGCCGAACAAAGTGATGCAGATAGACTCAAATTCTGGGTACGTCCCCGCCCCCAGGCAACTGACATTCTTTTTTCAAATCATCAGTTGAGTCTTGGAACCTCTCCAATTCCGTAAGTGATGGATGAGTTACGTCGACCTCCTGTAATTTCAAATATTCGTTTATTAAACTTGTTGCTGTATACTTACAATTGCATTCATCGGAAAAGATTTGTAGAGAAATCCGCGGCGGTAATGTCCACCCTCGAAAATATAAAAATCGCCGTCATTTGTCACTTCACCACCAATTGTCCTGAAAATGAAATCAATTCATGTTGCAAAAATATAATAAGCATATAAAACGACTTTATACGGTCCAAGTCGAACGGAGCAGGCAACGGACGGCGTTTCTTTTTCAAAACCCTGTCATCCTATAAAACAACAAGTCAAATACATTCTGGAATAAATTTTCGCAGTGTTTTGATAACCAGTGTACGGAGTGCACCCCTCAAACGAGTGTAATCAATCCGAGGGATGAGTTTGAGGTTGACTCGGTTTTGTGAAATATCCACCCAGTCGACTTGTGCAAGGTCATCTTTGTAAAGAGTCTTGCTCTGCAAAAACGACGGACGGTTAGCCATAAATTGAGCCAAACATTTTAGCAAATGCCCACCAAACGGACGTACGCCCCGGGCTTCAAAGTCGGAAGATTTTTGACAACTCGGAGTGTGTCAGACATTTCTTTTATTGGCACCATCTAAAAGGATGAAGTAGCTACCGAATTTGAAGTTAGAAACATAGAATCTGACCAACCGTCACTTTGAATTGGTTTAGCGCCGAAATGCCCTCAATGGCTTTGGCCACGTGTGCCATTTTGAATGCTTCGATGTAAACCATTCCCTTGAGACCCTCTTTGACAATGACCGATTTGATTTGAAGAGGCTAAAATATAAAAACAAATGTCAAATGACTTCAATTCCATTCGCAGTTAATTTAACCATAATTGCTAATAATCAATTTTTTAATTAACAGCACCTCGTCAGTGTTCATAAAGGTCATGTATTTGCGCATTAGACGAAGACAAGACGTTTTTTCCTCGCCCAGTCGGCATTTGACAATCCACAAATTCGGGTCTTTAGTGCTCGGCAACAGTCCGTTCTGCGTGATGTCGTCGTACGCGTCTTCGTCCATATCTCCCTGGTGTGTGGACACCTGTGCGGCGTGTCTTTCCTGGAAGTACCGCTCCATCTCTTCCTCGGTCATATCTCTAAACAATTCGGTTATACGAACGACGTTAATTGAACCCGCCCAAATTATACGCATATTTGTTGCGCCGCTTCTCCTTCAGCTTTTCTTGTTCTTTGAGAAAACGTTCGGCCTCTGCGCGCTCATTGGGGTCCACGCCAAACAAATCGTCCCCGTCTGCACCCGGTTCGTAGTCATCCTCATCCTCATCATCGTCGTCAACTTCAACATCGTCTTGGATAAAATCACGAGCAGTTGCGCGACGCTTAAAACAGCGTTTATTAATTCAATCAAAAAATATTTGTGACAAATGTAAAGTTAAGCTCAACGAAACCCCAAAAGCCCGTTTATGTTTTTTTTTATCGTGCTGGCACCGCAACTCACTCACCCGGACTCTCCGCTTCTTTTTGGTCTTGGGTTTGTTCAGGGCTAATTCATTCTCATCGAAGTCCTCATCTTCTTCCTCGAGTTGCTCCTCTTCTTCCTCTTCCTCGCCAATGGAAATCTGAAAGTGCCAACTCACCAGTCATTATTGAACCCATCCACCAATTGATATTCATTGATAAAGTGGCCGACTTTTCTCTTTCGGGAGATTCCCTTTCTGCCGACATTGTCATCTTCATCCGCTTCTTCCCCATTCATCTCCGCTTCTCCCTCATCCGCTGACTCATTGGCATCAGCTCCTTCTCCTTCCAACTCCTCCTCAACATCAGAGTGGACACTCGCGTTCTCTTCGGAGTCCGATGACATTTGATCTGTTTAGCTAAAGCTCTTTTTGCAACACCCTAGTAGATTAACAAAGAATTAAACCAATAGTCAAGCACCGAAGCAACTTGGAATGCGCGAAAAAAAGAACATTTAGAAGAAATAAAATTATTCAACAAAAATAACCAAAACAAGGAATGATGAACAAGTATCGATAACTTATCCTCCTATTTAGGTGCATTTCTTTGCTGACCAATGAAAGGAGGTCGTTGTTGGATGTAGCCTTGCTGGTAAAGAAATTGCTGTTGCAAATACGGCAATGCGTATTGTTGTTGAGGAAAATACAGCGGTGAATTGAATGAAGCGGAGTTGGGTGGATACGGTGGTGGAGGGCCCAAATGTGAAAACGGAACGCCGAAATTGGGAGGAAATTGTGGATACATTGGCATATAGTAGTTGTTGGCAGTGGCTGGACCGGAGTACGCTTGACGAGGATAAGCGGAATGATTGGCATTTCGCCACTGGCCAGGCATATTCATTCCAACTTTCGTCCGTTTCTTTGGAATGGTATTGGCTGAAATCGTTGTGGGAAAATTGGAAGAACAAGTTGATTAACTGCTTTACAATTGTTTGGCGCCGATTCTGTTAAGGGTCGGTCCGGCCGAGTTTTCTGCCTTTTGCGTGCCAAATGGCGTTTTTCCTCTTCATCATCGCTGAAAATCTCTTCCGAACTCGACGAGTCTCCCGAAGACCGGACGCGGTCCCAGTGCTTTAGTCTGTGTTTTATCTTATTTCAACTTATCCTTTTCTTAAACAAACTTTGCCAATTCTTTCGGGAAGACAGCCTTTGTGACGGCTTCGACGGCATTTGCATAATAAACCATTTCACCAACAGGAAGTTTTGTCAACGCTTCGTTCTCATCATTGAATCGCAAGGCATACCATGTTTCTGCAACCGTTCCGAATATTTCAAAAATCTCTCCAATTGGCTTCTTGTCTTTGTCGAACAGAATTGTTTCGTAGCCGAGATGTGGAGCATCTTTGTCTGGTCTAATCTTTGCTGAAAATTGAATTATAAAAAAAATAAGGTTAAATACTGTAAAGGGTCTTTTTTAATAATTGTAACATACCTAAAAAGTTTATGTGAGATTCAACAACACCAAATCTTTTGAAGTCTGTCTCTTCCTTTACTTGAATATTCAATTGTTCAATTGCAGGCAGGGAATAATATTCGGGGTCGAAAACCTTATCGCGTTTGCAACGCGGCAGGTTTTTACTGTTGAAGCAGTTATCATCCATTTTGGTATTGTAAAAATCACGACGCCTTCGGCTCATCTCCAAAATTCTAAATAAATAATTCAAGTAAAATAAAAATACACAAATGACGCGATATTACCTATTAAACTCAGGTTCAGAGTCATCCTCAGCTATTTCCTGGGTCTGATTTGACGAAAGACTGCAAAAAATTGTTTCATCGTTATCTTCATCTGTTGAAGCGCAAGAATCTCGATACTCAGTGAGGTTTATCATAATCTAAAAAATTTTTCTCTTCATTTAAGAAGGCTAAATGTTGTATTTAAAACGTTCAAACTCAAAAACTGTTAGGGATTCTTTATAGGATTTCTAACAAGTCTGTAAAGTTTTAGGTGTAAATGTTCACCGAACATATTCAAAACATTAAAAAAACTTTTAAATTTTTTTAAATTTTTTGTTTAGAATTTAAAGTATAAAAAACCAGTCAATTTATGCAAACTGGAAAACTATCTATTTTCGAAATTTTAGAGAACGGAAAATTGACAATCAACTACATATGTTGTACAATAATATTAGAAAAATTTGTTCATCAACTGATTCTCAGCCGTTAGCATCTTTCATTCAGGATTTAATTCGTCGCAAAGTGTTGGTCAACACTCATCCTGAATTTCCATATAAGCAACAAGGTTTTTAGTTTTTTTTTCTTATAAAATGTTCATTATTTTTTAATTTTTATTAATTTACAGATATATCGACATATTCTTCAACATTGCCAAATGTTATTTACACCGGTGTTGATCCAACTGCTGACAGCCTTCACATTGGAAACCTCCTTGTATTGAATTCCTTAATTAGGGCTTCACTTTTTGGATGTTCCTCTATTTTGTTAATTGGAGAAGCGACAGCATCCATCGGTGATCCCAGTGGACATAAAACCGGTGCCATAAAATTTTTTTAATCAAAATTTTCAACGCTTTAATATCAGACCGCAATCAGTTGTTACGCGAAATTACCCATGAAAATGCTAAGGCTTTGCGCAGACAGGTGGAGAAAATTAAGGCGAATGTTTCATCGTTATATGGCGAAAGAATTGCACTGGAAATTAAAAACAATTTAACTTGGTATAACGAGGTGTCTAATTGGTTTTCCAGGGCTCAATGAATTTATATCTTTTATAGATGCGTATTTTGGACTTCTTTAAATCGGCAAAGCGATTTCGTGTCAGTGAAATGCTAAAGTGTGGGCCGGTGAGGTCGCGTATGGATGAAGGTGAAACGTTGTCCTACACTGAATTCTCTTATCAAACATTACAAGCCATTGACTGGCTTAAACTTTACGAAGAAAATGCTTGCCTTTGCCAGGTGATTTTTTTATTTAGGACTTAGTCGTTACATAGTTTATGCCAACAAAAAATTGAATTTGTTTCATTGTAAAAAGCCACATAAAAATGTCTCCCAATGAATATTTTAAGATAGGTGGTACAGATCAATTTGGAAACTTAAAAGCTGGCTTTGAACATATTCGAGCAAACACAGAACGCTGTTCTATTGCTCTATGCTTGACTTTGCTGACTGATGAAAATGGACAAAAATTGGGAAAATCCTCACAGCAAAATACCCCGGTCTGGTTGGACCCATCAAGGACTTCAGCTTTCGCATTTTATCAATACCTTCGACAACTCCATGGTAATGGAAAGGGTTACCGGGCATGTTGAATAACAATATTTTTAGATGATGTTGCTGAGAGTTTTTTGCTAAACTTTTCTCTCCGCAAAACAACAGAAGTTGTACAGATAGTGGAAGAGCACCGAAGGAATTTGGGGAAATGGGTCGCCCAAACATATCTGGCTGAGGAAATGACGGCCATTGTGCATGGGGAGGAGGGATTGAGAAATGCAAAGAAATGTTCTAAAATTCTGTTCCAAGGTGACTTCAGCGTATTTAATAATTCAAAAGCAATTTTGCGGTTTCCAGGCGGATCAGCTTCAGAACTGGAAGGGCTTAGTCCGAATGAAGTCACCGAAATGTTTGGTTCGGCCTCGACATTTGAGATTAAAGAAGGTTCTGTCAGCACAATGGGTGAAATTGCTGCAATAACGAAACTAAACGGACTAAATTTGATGAAAACGGGTGCCCTGAAATTAAACGGGGTCAAAATGACCGATCCGGAAGAAAATGTGGACTTAGAAAGGCTGCTGATAAACGAACGATTTACAATTGTTTGTTGGGGGAAGAGGAAATTTTCTTTAATCAAATGGTCTTAAACTATGTATGAAACATGCTCGTAAAGAAAATGATGAACGGAATAAATCTCACAACGTTAAAATGATTATAAAATTTGTGTCGAATTGAATCGATTCTGCCAAAAAACTGCGATCAGGGTAACGACATACATGCCAGCAGCAATCCAACATTGCTTCGCCTTTTCTTCATACTTTTCTTCCACCACTTGCCTGAAGGCATAAAAATTTAAAAAAAAGTTTCCATCTATTCCCATCCAATGTAGGCGAATTTTAACCATTTGACCACACGAATGGTCTTCAAATCTCACCAGTTTCTGGTTCACAAACGAACATTTTAGTACTTATATTCCACGTAAAAAAAATTTTACAAAATAAGAAAATCATGTTTCTAATGGGTTTCAGGGTTGCTGATATGAATATGGAATCGGATCCGACCTTGTAAACCAAATTCGAACCAAAAGTCAAAAATTAAAATTTTCAAATCATTTGTTTCATTGTCCCACTCACTTTTCTAGCTTTGCTGTTTCTTCTAAGTGAAGGTCTGGGAACAGCGTCACAGCATGTATGTAGAAGAACACTCCGAGAAGACCAAGAAAGACGATTCCCCACACAGAAATTATCATGCTGAGGAAAAGTGTAAAATTTCGTTTATTTTTCATTTCTTACCAAAAAGCAGAGAGTTTAGGTCCGCAAAGTGGACATATTTTCTTCATTTGGTGAAGAACAAAAAAATTAGTAAATCTGAATGCTGAAATAAAGAATTCCGCTGGATGATTGTTTGTGGAGCTATCAAATTTAGTTTTCTGTGTATTTGGATGGTCTTCGGTTGTTGATTTCTTTTGTTATTCCTCTCACACAAATAGTAGGAAAGAGAGAGAGAGGAAAAAAGAAGAGTGTGAAGAAGAATATAAAGAAAGAGAAAATAGCAAGGGCAGAGAATAAAACTTTGACTAAAGAAATCTACTGAACTCAAACAAAATTTTGTGTTTCATTTTTTACATTTCAGACTTTTTTTTCTCTTAGAACGGAAATGTCTGCTTGGATCCCATTCATAATCGTCACATTGTTTTGGAGTGTAATCGGCGCAGGAGGCCCTTTTTTGGTTCCAAGCGGCATGAACAAAGGTAATTGCATTTGATCCTCAGTTTTTGGGCCTAGCTTTAAGAAAATAATGACTCTGAACATGCCTTAAAGGGTTTTAGTACTCTTATTACAGTTAACGTTTTTTTGATTGAAATGCTAAATTTTTTATTTAACGTAAATTCATTTAAATGATTTTTAATCTCTTTTAAATAGAGCGAAAAATACCCATTTTTAATCATTTTCCTCCAATAAAGGAATCATCCAAACGATGATTGTGCTAACCGCCGTCTGCTGTTACATGTTCTGGCTGATTGTCTATCTTCACCAGCTTAACCCTTTGATTGGACCACAACTTCCCGTCAAAACAATTTGGTGGATTCACTACGCATGGGGTATTTATTGATAAATTTAATTAAAAAGTGTTGAAGTATTTATTAACGGAGGTTAATCATCATAAAACTAAAATGTTCTTTTTTTGAACAATTTATAAATTTTTTAGGTGACGCGAAGAACCTCTGATATCTCACATATGCAAAACAACAAACAGCGTTCTGTGCGTTTTATCGTAGAACTTTTTTGTCTGTTATAGTAAAGTTTATTTTTAGGTTTGGTGTACCATAAGGAATTCCTTACTCTTCGCTGTTTCCTATTTTTTGTGAAATAATGACAAAAGGAAAGTGATAGATTTTTTTTAATACACACAACTTGTTTCACTTTCATTCTTTTTTTTTTTGATCAAGTAAATTTAATTTCGCATCTTAAATTCGTTTTTATGCACTTATTCCACATTTGAAAGTGTTGTCATATCTCCAAACTTGTGCATTTCCTATTATTTTTTTCTTAGCTTTTTTCCAATGAGCGGCACCGATGGGTTGCCAAGTATTTCGGCGAATGAGTCGTTTTCGATGGATTCGGACGTTGCCAAGAGATTCTGCCATGAAAACAGGGAACTCTGTGAGGTGATTTGCTTATGACTTTTAACTCACAATTAGATTTTATTTGCATGAAATAAATCCGGCCGAAATGCGAATTTTGCCGTTTATAGATTTGTGCCCTGTTGGCTTACAACAAAACATACATCGAATTGTTGGACGATTTGATAGCCAAAGCGGACGAAGCTGTTACGCAGAACAGAAATATGCAGGCCGTTATCAAGAAAAAATTGGCACGTCCGAATGGTGGACAGTTGGGTGCACGCCGACGCCAACGCGACTTTGGACTTCGTTTCCGCTACCCGTACTTCAGAGATGCCAGCGGAATGGTACCCGCACAGAACGAGGAGGCCTTGCAAGTGTCTCACCTCTGTTCTGTAAATCCCCTGATGGACGAAGAGAAAAAATGTATAATCGGAAAAAATAATAGAAATTATTTGCCGTTAAACTCCTTCACAAAATGGTTTGGTACTTCAAATTTGCAGGGAAAGAAAAGGAGCTGAGAATGTTGAAAGAAGCTGTGGCGCAGTCTCTGAATGAACAGCAAATTATTAAATTAGATGCAAAGTGCGTTTTTTATATTTTTTTACTTGTCAGTTTTATTTCTCTTTCGTATACCGAATAATAATTTAGAAAGGAGGTTATCGCTAGGAAGTTGCGCTCAGCCGGGGTTGAGACGACCGAAGAGCAAATGGAAAACTGGCGCAATGAGCTCGAAAGGATCAAAAATCGCATTAATTATGTTCGGTAAACATTTAGAACGTTTTGACCGAGTTAATTATTTCTCAATCAGAGGTCGACCCGTCGATGAAGTGATCCAAGAAGCTTCTGGTGACTTTTCTCTCGTCGATTGGGCAAAGATTGCTGCTTCTGTGGTAAGTGCGCTTGCTTTGCCCTGCTAATCTACCTCTAATAGAAGGGGTTATTGAAAATAAACCTCCCCCGCCCTTTTTTATTTTACTCTTCCATTTGATGCCCATCACCAACCACTAATAGAAATGATGGGCTTTTTTTGAATAAATAAGTTATTCTTCAATTGTGTTACCCTTTGTTTCCTCGACATTTAATTAATGGTAATTTTTAGTTCCAAGGTTCTCGCTCCATCATCCAACTCAAACAAAAATGGCATTGTGATGTGATGTTTGACCAAGGCGCATGGACTATCGTGGAGGACGAAAAGCTTATGTCATTGGGGTCCGATCTTTCCAATTGGGACTCCATTGCTCAACATCTAAACACTAATCGGAGCGCATTTCGCTGCTTCCAGCGACATTCCTTTTTGCAGGACCAATTCAAGGAAAAGAGGTCAGTTTTACTCAAAGTTCTTTACGGTAAACTTCCATTTTCTAATAAGATCATGGACTCCGAAAGAGGACGACAAACTGCTCAGTTATGTCCGCCTTTTTAAAGTCGGAGAACAAATTCCCTGGGCGAAGGGTTAGTTTGCATTGCTTTATCTCCATTGATTTTGATCTTTGTGTCTCCTCTGATCAGTTTCGATGTACATGGAGGGGCGATCAAAACAGTCGTGCGAACTCCGTTACGCGCGTTCGTTGAACGAAACGTTGCGACATGGGCGATGGTCGGAGGCTGAAGATTTGGTAGGACTTACAACCTAGCCGAGGATAACTTTTTTTTCTCTCTTGCAGCTGTTACTCCAAGCAATTAATAAATACGGTCCTCAAAATTGGGGCAAAATTGCGAATTTGGTGTCTGGAAGGTCGACATTGCAGTGCCGAGACCGATGGTGTGAGAAGTGTTCCTCTTCCCGCACTAAACCCACCATCACTTTGCAGGATTCATGTGTTGGACCACAAACGCCGCGACATGCCTTGGGGATGGGAGGAGCATCAACGCCTTCTTTACGGCGTTACACTGTTTGGTCGAAATGAATGTGCCAAAATAGCGAAATTGCTGCCCGGCAGAAACAACATGGATGCGCGGATGCGAATTCGATTGCTTGTCAAATACAAAATTGAAGTGAAATCCTTAATGCGTTTCTTTTCTTTTTATTGGTTTATTTTGTTTTAGGAAAATGTCAACCCCAAAAGTTACGTCTTCCGTCATTTTGCCAACAATTATATTTTTTACAAAATGCGACGCGCATTGGTCATTGAAAAGTTCCAGGATTACCTCGAGACTGAGCAACACTCTCAGAAAAACCAATTGCACGCTCGGCTTGGACTTGGCACTTATGTGGCGGACTATGCCGATTACAGTGGGTCCACAGAACATATAAACTGACGATTTTAAAAAAAATTATAGCGGATGTAAAAAAGGAACGCCTTGTGGAATTTGGTCAATGGACTGTCTCGGGGTCGGGACGATGGGTCAGCATTTTGCAGAAAAACCCCAACGAATATGACAAAGAGGACCTGATGGAAGAGTTGGACAAACTGTCCGAGGAAACGCGGGTGGAGGTAAAAACGATGAGAGGGTGCCAAGCATTCGATCGTTCACTTCAATTTTTTAATGCTAATGGCATTTAGGCAATTGAATGGATTCGCAAATCGGACGAACGATTGGAACTTGAGAGGCAAATGGAAAAGACCATTCCGGACGACCCAGTTGAAGCAAATGAATTCTATGAGCGAATGTTTCCCGAAGAGCGTCTCAAGGAATTGTCGCAATTGGTCGGAAAGCTGCTCAAACCGACGCCAAAGTAGAGGAGCATCACTTAACCTTTTTACAGCCCCATGATTATATGCTTGGTTAAATTTGGTGATTTTCAGTGACATTTTCTATTACAATCGGTACAAAAAACGGCCAGGAAAACTGAAACTGAAGAAGGAAAAGGGTTATAATATCGTACCGAATTTGCGACAGAAGCTGAGTCGTAGGAGGAAGGAGAAACTCGCAAAATTGTTTCGGACGACGGAGTGCGGTGAGGACATCGATGTGAATGGACTGCGATGGTCCGAGCGAATGATCATCGAAATTAACAGCATTCTCAATGAACTCCCAAAGGTACTGACAATAGGCCACTTTATTCCCTTTTAAGAATACGTTTAGAAAAAACGTCGTGAGTATGTTATCCGCAGCCTTTGCAATGCAATTAGACAACGCATTCATCGAACGAATGTTGCGTTGTTGAAAGCCAAGCCCGCACACAGAGACAACATGGTCAAATTGATACATGACTATGTGGAAACGGTTTGTCACAATCTTAAGGCCGTTCGAATTCTTTGGCACTTATTTCTTTATCATTTAGGTGATCAATGACCCACCGGAGCCGCCCGTTGTACTCAAACCCGAGCTGATCAAAGAAAAACAAATTGTTCTTTTACCACAAAATTGGCAAAATTTGAGTTTGAAGGAGATGATGCAGTACAGAATAGCACCGAACATTTACCCGGCACTTGTGCAACATGCGACGAGGCATTTGCCCGAAGTTATTGGTCAGCAACAGTTTGAAGCACCAAAACCAACTTTCAAAAAGCGGCGACGTTTGGACACCAAAGAGGACTTCAACGGAGGCTTCCGAGAAACGGTCGTATGTCCGATGCCTGAGAACCAAACATTCGAATTGGGTGAACGGGCAAAGCTACGCGAAGAGCCTCCCACAGCGAATTACGAAACAATTCTAAACAAACTGGTAGGGTTATACACCACACATCTCATTGTAATTGAATGGGAATTGGATATGTTCCTCAACACGTCCTCACCTACCATTTCAGGTTCCCCCTTGCATCGCTACGACCAATGCTATCGAAATGTTTGATGTAAGTTGACTAATTCACTTTCATAATGTATTAACGGGCATATTTTAAGAATAGAGCCAGAAACCGCCTCGTCAAATGGTCTTTGGTGTCTTGTCCAACAAATAAATGCGACAGTATTGGCATTGAAAGGCCCAGTACGTCTGCGCATCCTCCGCCGTCCTCACTCGTCACTCCTCCACTCTCCCAGCGGCGTTGCGTTGTGCCAGAGACTGCTCGCCACACTTCTGAGTATGCGCTGCTGAGGGTACTTATTTTTAACATTTTTAAGATGGTTTTAAACATATATTTAAGAAGCGAATGTTCCGCCTTTTTTTCCTCCCTTTGCTTATGCAACGCGCAATCAAAGCAAACGAAGTTGGAGATGAAAGTGTCGACTTTAATTTGGAAAAAAACCAATAAGGAAAACTGCGGGCGGACTTTTATTGTTTCAGGTGGTGAAATCATATCTCGCCATGTCGATACTCTCGTTCGATATTTGCAATTTTTTATAGACAAAATTAAATATTTTGTATAAAAACTTATAACATATTATGAGACAGTGGAACATGAGGGAGAACAAAAGTTAAAATTTAAACAAAGTGACCGTTAGATTGGTTTGTGGGGTATAGGTGAATTATGCAAACGTACTATTATCAGACTTTTCTGGGATTCAATTAAATACTTATATCGTAATACATAAAATTTTTTTAATATTATTAAAATTTTATTTCTCTAACAAAATCTGCCTATAAACGAGGGTTGAAATACCGGCTTAACAAAACAAGGAGAGATTGCTATAATGCAACAAAAATGGGATGTGAGGAAAGGTCAGCCAAACAGATCGGGGTTTAAAGTCAAAAGCTCACAGATTCTTCCTAGTTTGGGCATTTCTACCTCTACCGCGCATTAACTTCGTTTTTTATGGTGGCCGACAAAGTTTGGATGAGCACTCTGTCGCAGTCAGGCGACACGCGAATTGTCACTGAGTCGTCGTGCCGTCGAGCTCGAAGCCTTTTGATGGCTGAAGGGATGGCATAGCCAAGCAGAAGGGGACCCGGCGTAAAACAGGCGACAGAAATTGGCAAAAGCTTAACATGTATTTGTCAGCCGGGAAAAACCAAAGCGCGAATTCTTCTAAACATACCGAAGCAAGGTCGGAGTCGGCCCCGGGGAACGATAACTGAGATGAAAAACAAAAAGTAAATAATTCAAATAAAATTGTATCTTCACTTTGAGAAGCATAATCGCGATTCCCGTGTTCTGAACGCCAGTTTCAATGGCCTTGTAAAAGAAATGGGATAAGAAAAAGGGAAAACAGCCGTCAAGCCAACATGACATTACAATGGCTGTGACGTCAGCCGGTGCTTGTGCCAAAATTATGGAAGTGAAGCAACCGAACATGAAACCGCACCATGGCAAGAGTAAGCCTCTGAAAGTTTGACGAAAAATTCCAGCCAAAAAATTAATGAAAAGGGAGTCGTTTCGGAATGGAGACTCTTTTGTTATTAAGACCGTCCATTCCGAACGATCGCAGAAAAAGCGTACGCCAACAGCACTGCCCACGTAATTTGAGCAAAAAGCCACAAGTTTATGGAGACACCAAAAATGATGATGAACACCAAGACAAAGATGATGAACGGCCTCATCAGCTTAATATCTGCCAATTTGAATTTACACTGCCGTCAGACGCTTACTTTCTTAGCCTTAGCAGCTATTTCGGGTTTATGCCTGGCGATTGTCACACCAATCAGAAGCGGGATGACCAGCATGAGCAGAGAGGCCACAATTTTGCCATAGGGGATGAAGACCGACTGACGTTCAGAGTGATTTGGAAAATCCGTAGAACGGTAAATGGCCTCAAGAATTCTGCTTCCGAGCACATTTATCCAAAATGGCATGGCGACTAAAAGGGGGAAGAGGAAGATGGAGTAAAGGAAAAAAAGAACAATTTTAGCGCATACCTAAGGCCCCAATTGTGCTTAAGAATGTCATTGTCACTGAAAGGTTGGCGTTTCCGTTGAGCAGGACGGTCCAATAATTGCTGGCACCTCCGCCGGGAGAACAGCCGGTGACGAACAGACCAAGTGCCAGTAAATGTGTGCTTCTTCGGTCATCATTTGAGAGCACGAAAAGAGCGATGGTATAGCCCAACTGATAATTCATTAATTTAATAATCAAAATGTTATCATTTCCTTTAAAAAATTTACCAACGGCATAATGACAAACTGAGTGAAGAAACCAATTGCCGGAGCTACTGGTCGTTTTATTGACGTTAAGACAACATTGAGGTCAAGCTAAAAAGAAAAAGTGATTGTAGATTAATGTATCGCTATAATGGTTTAGCGAATAATTTAATTTGGTAAAGAATATATTAGCTTAATATGTTTTCACGACATACCTCACATCCCATGAGGACATTGGCTATTGTGATCAAGCAAATCAAACAAGTGACAAAAATTCGGTCGAGAAGTTCTCTGTTCGGGGATTGGACATTCACGGACGAAGAATAAAGCGAAGTTTCATTAGGATATAGGGAAGCATTAAGTGAAATGTTATTTTCCATAGGCTAAAAAATTAAATTTTTATTTTTAGAGATAATGGCTGTCTGCAATAGCAATTCCAACTTCTGTCACAAAGGGGAAGAAGTTTATTTTTTTAATTCCAAGCCAAGCTAAAGCGTGACTATTTCCCATTAGGAAAAAAGTGTCAAACTTAGTCAAAATCAAATTGACCATTAAGTAGTTCGTTTGTTGTCACGCCAACCACCAATAAACGCAGACGGAAAGCATGCATAATTAATAAAAAGAATATGATAATTGTAGTGTGTGGGTATCAATTCTCATAAAAAATAATTAATGACGAGCATTCAGCAGCCAGCAGTTGAACAAACGATGCGAATGAATGGGAGGAATAATAGGAATATGTGAACGAAGTACATAAGAACACAATGAGGCACCGACAATGGAAGGGAAGAGGCGCCCCGTGGGGGTTGAAAAGTGCGGAAGAATTGGAGGGAAGAAACAAGAAAATTGAATTGGCATAGAAGAAAGAGTAAGGAATGGTAATAGACCAGCAGCAGCACCATTTCCGTTCCACCCAAAACATCTGTGGCTTCACTCTTCACACTTATCGCATCGATATGAGTGCTAAGTGAGAACATTTACAAATAAACAAATTATAATTAAATTATGCAAAATGCGATTGACAGATTTAAAAGCTAATCTATGCACAAATACATAAATTGAGTGGGAATTAATTAATGTAAGCGATTCGGGGAATGAATGATTTATGTGTTGGTGGGGGAACGGCGCTGGTGTTGAGAACGAACCACCACCACAGCCAACACAAAGCAATAACAACAGCGGCAAAAAGCGATGAACACAAAGACATAAATTATAAAAACGAAAATTCCTCAAAAATCAATTATTGTTTTTATTTTTTTCCAGGCAATTAATAGATTTTTATTTTTTATGCAAGAATTGTTTTATCGGCTTACGAGTGCATGCACCAAAGTGACCTATTGTTCTCCGAAGGAAAACGGTAAATAAATATATTTCTTGTGATTTTAAGGTCGCTAATTCGATTATATCAACAGCAAAATTGGATTTACCGCCTATTAAAATGACGTCGAATTGGGATACATTGAGAAAGGTTAATTTTCACAAAAAAAAAGATAATTATTTTGCATAAATATTGCTTCTTTTCTTAATTAAGGAACTGAATGGAGCTGAAGATGGAAAATGCAAACAGAATGCAAAGAAAAGGAAGCATAAAGGAAATGTAAATTGTAATAAATGGAAAAAAATGCGGCAAGAGATTGACAAGTCTTCTGACCAGCAGCAGCCGAAGACGACGTCGTCGCCTGCTGAGGTGGCGCTGAAGTCGGCAAAAGTGCTTCTGTTGGCCATCGACTGCGAATACGTCGGGACAGGGCCGAGCGGAACGGACAATATGTTGGCCAGGGGTACAAACTGATTAATTTAAATTGGAACAGCGCATATACATGACTGAAATTATATCCACATTTCCATTCAGTTTCTATTGTCGGTGCTGATGGTCTTGCTGTCTATGACAAATATGTTAAACCGGTGGGTCGCCAAAAAATAGTTGGGCATTAAATTTTCACTTTTCTAAATATCTTTGACTAAAAAAATTGAATTTTGCTTTTTTAGACTGAAGAAGTGGTCGATTATCGGACCAAAGTGAGCGGCATAAGGCCAGGCCATTTGTTGCGCGGCGTTCCGTTTGCGCAGGTTCAAAGTGAAGTTAAAAAATTGCTTTCTGACAACATTTTGGTTGGACATTCACTTCGAAATGATTTAAGTGTGAGCGTTTTTATTTTTTTAAATTTTACTTTTAAACGCATTTCATAAATTTGAGGTTCTCGGTCTCACTCATCCTGCCAAACTCACCAGAGACACCGCCAAATTCAAATTGTTGAGAGAATCGCTCGGTGAACAGAAGAAAACCCCGTCGCTGAAATTACTCGCACACAGTCTGCTCGGTGTTCAAATACAACAGGGCGAACACGACTCAATTGTGGACGCAAAGATTGCCCTACGAATCTATCTGATGTTTCGAGACAAATGGGAGAGATCGCTTAAGAAAGGAGGCGGCGGCGGTGGCGGCAGGAAAAAGTGATCCATGCTGCAGGCACGAGGAACACCCCAGGGACGTATCCAGGATTTGGCACTGGAGGGGTACTTGGCTGGTAAAAATCCCCCTCCCCCCTTCTCCCACTTGGATGCGTCCCTGGAACACTCACCGACTGTTTTGGTCGTTTTGTTTATTTGCCGATAAAATTGGATTGAGCATTTGAAATTGCACGAAATATTTTTTTTATCTTAAATGGGATATTTGCGAAGAAGTCATTTCTGCTGGGAATTAAATTGTTAAGGTTATGGAATCGAAAATTGTTTTGAGTTTGGAGAGTCGGCGATATTTTCAAAATCCGTTCCTTTCAAATGCTTCCGACGGCGCTCAATTTGTTAACAGAGAGTGGCTTCTGCAAAAGCTCATTTGGCTGGCAGAACGAATTGTGTCGCGAAAGATTCCGCGGGACGAATTCGGAGATGGTAAAGGAAAGGAACGGACATTTAAAGTTAATTTGTTTTGGTTTTACAATAGATGACCCTTACGTGGGCCCTTCGGGGATTGCTTATGCCCTCGTCAGAGCGGTGCAAAAAATTGGCACAATTCAGCACAATTTTTGCGATTGCGTCCGAACAATTTTGGCAACTCAAACAGAACAGACCAAAATCGCAACGGTCAAACATCGTCGAAGGCATTCACTCCATCACAAAATCAATTTCAGAAGAGCAATTCAGCCTCTGACGCGCATAAATGTCGCTACTTGACGGGGACGTTAGGCTTTCTCACTGTTCGGGCAGTCGCCGACGATTACCCTTCGCATGGCGTTGACGTCGCGGCGATTTCGGCACACTATCGAAATTTGCTGCCATTTATTCTGTGCCCGGGCTACCAGCAAATTGGGGACGACGAAATGATGAATGGCCGTGCCGGCTTTCTTGCGTCTCTGCTTGAACTTCGGTATCGTTGTATCTTGGCACTTCGATGGGCACTTTTTGTCATAATTTGGAAACGATAGCTCACACTTTGGGCAACCATTGCTTTCCGATGACGAGCTTCGTCAAGTGTTGGATGCGATGGTCACTTCCGGCAGAAAATACTCAAAAAGGCACCGATCACCGGCCAAACTGATGTACGAATGGTATGACACCGAATACCTCGGAGCGGCACATGGCGTCAGCGGAATTTACCAAATGATGCTAAGGTAAATCGATCAATCGGACGATGGGGGCACATATTTTTGTTTATTGTAATAAGAGTTGAATAGTTTAGCTATTGGCATTTGTTAGATGACTCTGCCAAATCGGATTTGAAGCGAAGCGTCGATTGGTTGATCAGTACCCAATTTCCGAATGGAAATTTTCCCTCATCGACCGACCAAATTGGTAACAAAAAAATGTTCAAATTCCCAAGATTTATATTCCGGTATCCGTCCATTTGTCCCCTCCCCCAAGGGCTGAATGATGAACTCGTCCATTGGTGTCACGGCGCTTCCGGCGTCTTGCACATGCTCATTGTCGCTTGTCTGGTGCTTAAGGATGACAAATACATGGAGGTCGCTGCTTTCCCTTGGGGAATTGGCATTTCGTTGCACTTTTGTAATCAATTCAATTTTAGTCGGCAGAACGATGTGCCAATCTCATCTGGGCCAGAGGCATCCTCCACAAAGGGCCCGGCATTTGTCACGGCGTGGCCGGTGAATTATTGTGAGAATAGGATTGACACTTTTGCCCGTTCTTTTTTTTTGCCAAAAACGGCGTCATTTAATTTGTGGTCCTTTCTTTGAGGCAATGGCTACGCATTCCTTCTCCTCCATCGACTCACACACAATGACAAATATTTGGCAATGGCCAAAGCGTTCGCCTTCATTATGATGGCCCCCGCTTTTGAGGTCCTTTCATTGGTGTGAAAGAATGCAACCTTTTGTCACTTTTTTCATTTAGGGTTCGGCCCGGACCCCCGACCGCCCTTGGAGCCTTTTCGAGGGATGGAGTGGCGCCCTTTGTTTTCTTGCCGACCTTTTGGAGCCCGCGGCAGCGCAATTTCCGTTGATTCCGATTTGCTTCAACTGATGAGCTCGAGGGATGGGGCGATCAATGATTTTCGATGTTTTTTTAAACCGACAAAATTCTGCCATATTTTGTGGCGATTCGTTTCGTCTGTCTGTTTTGTCCCTCACCATGTGAGTAGAATGCCCCACATAAACAGCTCTTTTTGCCCATTGTTCGTTTTTAACTGCAACAATTTTAATATTCATCCCCGCCCTTTCCCCGTCCTTTCCCCGTCTCTTCCCTCCCTCCATTCATTCATTCATTAATAACAAAGCTAAATGTTGTTAGCTGAATGCTGCTTCTTCCCCTTTGCCTCATCTCACATTTCCTCCTCTCATCACTTTCCTTCCTCTCTCTTTGGCGTCTTTCGTTGGTCCTCCAAATTGGTCAGTGGCGGCACTTTTGCTCTGCGGCACGAAAACGCCCTCCTCCCCCCCCCCCTCCACAATTCCCTTCCCCCCTTTTCTCCCTTTTGGGCCTTTATGTGTCCACCATTCGGTGCCATTTGTTCTGTCAGTGCCACCGACCCTTTTCCTTTATTTGTGAGGGCAATGCAAATTCGAAATTGTGGACAGCAGCAGCAGCTGGACGGGAAAATGAAATGAATTGGTCGCGTCGTCTCTTTGCTGCTAAACACGGGGAAAGGGAGCACAGTTCCTTTTCCAATAATTGCAAACATTTGTTGCCTCACTTTTATTTTCTTTCGGTGAGTGATTTTTGCTTCCCCCGCGGGGGCTTTTGGTCCCCCGTAGAGATAAAAGCGATTTGCCATGGGCAATTATTCCAATGGTTTCGTGGATTTGAAGATTTTTTGGCACTTAGCGCTAAAAATGTTTTTGTCTGTGTTCTCCTTCCAACAAATGCACCAATGCATGCATAAGATTTTCAAGGAAATAAAATTTTTTTGCTCTTCAAATGTTCAAATACTCTGGCGCATGTTCCACTTCCTTTTCGTTCGGTCCCGGCTTGCCAAAGGCATTGATGCGCGAGGACAACCCAAAAAGGCACAACAAAACGCAGGTGGTCGGGTTACATAGGCTTAGATATGTGACAGATTTTACGGGGGTTCGACCCCTATCCCCTGGGGACTCCTTTTGTAAGAGCCCGGAATGGGAGGGAAGGCATTCCTCGTTGATCACACTGATCAGCAGTTTGTCTCTGTCCCGATGTAATTTAATTGTTGGGAGATATAATTATTATTTAATCATTTATGTGACCTTAATAAAATAACAAAATGGATGAGATATGTGAGGGTAAAAAGCAGGAAAGGAAAAAGGACAGAAAAAAGAAGAAAGATGGTGCCAAAAAACAAAAATTGGATGGAAATCTACGGAAAAATGGGGCAAAGGCAAAGAAAGGAAAATGGCGGCATGGGATATTCCGAATTATAATTACAACAAAGACTAAATTTGAATGAAGTCAATGGTTTTGCTTATTTTTGGGGCAAAAATGGGAGAGAAAAGTGAACAATCGAATCGAGGGACAATGGGGAAGTTTTGAAAAAAAGCCTAAAGGCATTTAAAATTTGTTTTTTTTAATCAAAATTTATTTGTTTATATGTCGGATCAGCACTGGTATGTGTGTGAATGAGCGATGAAAGAATTGCGGGGGGGGGATTAAGGGGGCTATCATTTATTTTCAAGTCCTTGCGGCGCGGGGAATTAAGGGGGTTATCGTGGGGTTAAGGGGGGGGGGGGCTATCATTTATCTTCAAGTCCTTGCGGCGCGAGGAATTAAGGGAGACTATCATAGTCCTTGCGGCGCGGGGAATTAAGGGGGGTTATCGTGGGAGTAAGGGGGGGGGGGGGCTATCATTTATTTTCAAGTCCCTGCGGCGTGGGGAATTAAGGGAGACTATCATTTATTTTCAAGTCCTTGCGCGGGGAATTAAGGGTGTTATCGTGGGGTTAAAGGGGGGGGGGGGGGGGCTATCATTTATCTTCAAGTCCCTGCGACGGGGGGGATTAAGGAGGGTTATCATTTATTTTCAAGTCCCTGCGGCGTGGGGATTAAGGGGGGCTATCATTTATCCACTTTCATCCGCCGTTGTTTGCCCTCCCTCAAGGCGAGCCCACTGCCTGCTGCTGCTGGTGGTGTTGGTTGTGGTGAATGTTCATTTTCCTCTGACGATGTTCCTTCACAATGTGCATCAGCGAAGGGAATGCTTCGCGCACCGTTTGCACAAGTCCAAAACAAAGCGTTAGCAGTCGCAGTTCGTTGGTCGCAAAGTCCGACCATTCCAATCGCAGCGAATTCTCCTCGCAAACGGCCTTTTGGGGGCAAATCTGAACACAAAAACAATCAAATTAATTCGATTGTTTGTCGGTTCAAACAAAAAGTGTCCCTCTCATGCGACCACCTGCGCTATTCGTACGCCTTCGCTTTGCACGTTCCACCACTCGGCCGCAAATACGAACCCGCAGGCACTCAGCACTTGGCGCCAAACATTCGAATGTGCCTGGGGGGAGGGAATTGATTGGGCAGGCCGTGGCCCGGACTGACTGACTGACTTGGATTTCGCATTTGCTCATTTCGTCCATTGACCCGGTGATATGCCACCGCTCGGGACGGCGTTGACTGATCTGGACCAACTCAAACATTTTGATTCCTGTAACAAATGAAGCAAGTATTCGTTGGCACAAAAACACGGTTTTGCCAAAATCAGTTTTGGGTTGAGTTTTGCAGTCAATCCGTGGCTCAAAACCAACCCGAAATTGGATGGCGCACTTTGGCCAGTACGGGTCCATCGTCGAGTGCTTTTGCCACGGAATTGGTGTTGAACCGCTGGAGGATGTCCTGCTCGGAGGGGTCGCTGAGCGAAATGCTCAATAATCGTTTCGTGCCTTCGAAGAGGACAATCTGATGGATTTGATGCATCCAAAACACTAATCTGGTCAAGTTTTCTTGCCTTTTGGCTTTTCCTTCCCTCTTTTGCCACCTTTTCGGCTTTTCCTTCCCCCTTTTGCCACCTTTTCGGCTTTTCCTTCCCCCTTTTGCCACCTTTTCGGCTTTTCCTTCTCCCTTTTGCCACCACCTCTTCGGCGTAAAATTGCGCTGTCAGCAGCGGTGGCCCCGCCCCGTCGTCGTCGTCCGCCCGAATTTCGAACTCAACCGGATCAAACAAGCGCCCATTGTGCAGCACATACTGTTTGATGGCCTCCTGAAGTTTGGTGATGTCGGCAATTGTGATGAGCAGTCGTTGGTGCTTCTGCAGCACGGGCAGCGGGTCGAGTTTGGTCAGCTGAGGGGCAATGACCTAAAAGGGCAAAATGCCAAAAAGTGTTTGAATGAATGGGCACTTTGTCGACCCGACTCTCTTCTGACCGTGCTGAACCGTCGCGCAGTTCGGGTGAGCTGTGCCGACACTGAAGACTTGCGCATAATGTAAGAATGTAAGCCGCCGGCGAGATCTTTGATCGGCTATTTAAAAGTGCCGATTTTTCTTTCGCTTTATCTCCTTGGATAAAATGTAAATTTATCAGACGCAAAAAATAAAGGCGAACATTTTATTGGCTAATAAAAGAGACAAAATGGGTTCTTTTGCGATCGGCTGAGAGCTTTCATCATATGTTTTCGTTTTAGTCATCCCTAATTTTGCCTTTGGCCCAAAGGGCTCTGAATTCGGTTGGATTGGATGTGAATGGGTGAGCAAAGACCGGTGGCGGGAAGGGAGGGGAAGGGTGACGACGATGCTAACAAAATGAGATGAGAACGCAAAATGGGGGGGGGGAGGGGGGGGGGGGCTCATCGAGGCGATGAAAAAGTGGGCCATAAACGGACGGAAAGATGGGGCAGGCAAAATGAATGGGATGAGAGGGAAGGAATTTATGCATTCATTCTTTCCATAAATCCATCCACAAAATTTGGAAGGGATGGGACGAAATATGTTCGTATAATCACCCACCCATCCACCCAAAAAAGTGGCTTTGAAAATTCAAAATTTCACAGGCGAGGGAACTTTCAAAGGGGCGGGCAATCGGTGGACGAAGAACAAACTTTTGTTTAACAAAGCTAAGCAAATTGAGGGGCTTTGATGGGATTCGGTTTGGATGGATTGAAATGGCCAAATTGGGCCAATGCAAAAAGAGAGAAAGAGGGGGGGGGGGGCGAGGGAGGGGAGAGGGCCCATCCATCCAATGAAAGCAGCGGCTGATGGGAGAAGCCAAATCGCATCGAAGGAAGGCAGGCACTGAATTGATCAATTCGCCATTGGCAAAGTGCCAAAAGTCGTTTTTTTCAGAAAAAAAAACAGACAAATTATATTAAAAAGAAAAACGTAAATTTGTGCGATAGGCAAAGTCAGAGAAGAAGAAGAATGTGTACATAAATCTGCTGAAGTTAATAATTTATTTAGGCGGTCGATAAAGCCATTAACATTAGCAGCTGAAGCAAACAAAGCCACAAAAGGCTGGCCCATTTTTTATTTCACTTTTTCATTATTCGATTTGTTCAAAAAAATAAACAAAGCCAAAGAAAAATGGGAAGGATATATGTACAAACAATACAATATAATAGAAGGTGCGCAAAGGAGACGAGAGGGGACGGGAGGAAATGGGAGAAAATCCATGGAAAATGGGGCGAGGTGAGAGAGAGAGGGGGGGGGGGAGAGAGATAAAGGGGGAGAAAGGGGGGATGGATAAAGGGGGAAAGGGGGGATGGATAAAGGGGGAAAGGGGGATGGATAAAGGGGGAAAGGGGGGATGGATAAAGAGGGGATGGATAAAGGGGGAAAGGGGGGGGATGGATAAAGTGGCGGAAGAGACAGTCAAAATGCCAAAATAATTCTTTAGCAGATGGATGACAATTTGTTTATTATCGAAGTAGTGTAATAATTATTTGTCAAATTTCGGTGGACCAACGAAAGAAGACACTTTTGGATGGCAAAGAAGCGACGACGGGCGCGGTTCGGTCGCGGAGCAGCCAACGCACGGCGAGGGTTAAGGAGCAGCAGAACAGCGACCGGCGATGGTTTGTCGGGATCAATCGCTTAAATGGTTGATGAATGATCGATCGATAGGCAGGCAAAATATGCAAATCTTTTTCGGCACGGTTTGGCCGAAACCTTTTTGGGGAAAAGAATGCCGGCATCGGAGAACGGCGTGCCATAAAGTCGCATTGGAATTGGGGAAGATGCCCAAAATGCCGGGGTCAATGCTTACCTTTATCGTCCCGAAATTTGCATGTTTAACTTATCGTAGGTGGCTCGAACCGGCGGAAGTCACTGCTGATTATGGTAGACCGGTGGTGATGCCTACAGCTGTGGCGACGGTGTCGTCAAGTCGCAGTTTGCTGACACTGCACGCATTTATGGTGGGAAAAGGGAATGCCCTCTGCCTGCGGGGGAAGGTTCGTCGACGGATTGTCCGGGGAACGCCCCTCGGGGGCTGGATCGTCGACGGATTGTCTGGGAGATGGCACCCGCCGGGGGATGGGTCGTGGACGGATGGTCCGGGGAACGCCCCCCTCCCCCCCCCACCCCCGCCGGGGGATGGATCGTCGACGGATTGTCCGCGAAATGGCACCCGGAGGATGGGTCTACGGCGGATTGTCCGGGGAACGCCCCCCCCCCCCCCCCCCCTTCCCGCCGGGGGATGTATCGTCGACGGACGGATTGTCCGGGCGTACGAGAGGGCCAACTGAAAGAAAGAATGAACTAACGAATGGGTGGTTGGGATGACCTTGAGGAATTGACCGCAGGCGACCGTCGCCGCAGACGATCAAATGCAAAGGAAATTCAACCGATTTTTATGACACTTTTTTCCACCAATGTCCGTCCGTCCGTCCTTCCGTCCCTCCCATTCTTTCAATTGGCATTCGTTTAATTTGGCCATTTGTCCCCCAAGGGGCCGTCCATTCCCTCCCAAATGTCTCTGTTGGTGGTGAATGGTGTGTTCTTCGTGTTGCCTATTCTTTCCATTCCCTCCGCCCCCTTTAAACTTTCGTTCGGTCGGTCGGTCACGCGCAATTCGCCCGCCCTCCCCGCGCACTCTCTCCCCAAATCCCTTTACTTACGGACGGGTAAACGATCAATTCCCTTTCCTCTCCATCTCTCTCTCTCTCTCTGTACTCTCTCTTCTATTCCTTTATCTGTCTGATCATTATTTTGACCATTATCTCACCCCCCCCCCTCCCTCCTCCCCCATTCTCCCATTTGCTCCCCTCGGCGGGGGTCGCCGACCATTCACAGTTATGTCCCTATATTCGAAGGATGGCATTTTATCGATTTTTTCACTAAAAACCGGCTGATATCGAAAAATGCGTCAAACTTTTTTTTTCATCATTTATTTACCAAAATTTTGCAAATTGATTCATTCATAATTTGGTGGGCCTTTTCTTTTTGCAATTCGGCGATCGCACAAATCAAATTCCAATGACGGAAATAAATTACAACAATTCACTTCATTGCTTCTTCAATTCCTCCATTGGACGGTCATTTTCATTTCATTCGAATAAATTATAAATTTTCGAATGAAATCGCCGCCGGAAATTCTCGCGAAAATGCACTTCTCACATCACACACATATTCACAGTGTGCGAATAAATCTCAAGTGATGATAATTGTTGTGCTTATTGTAGGCGTCCATTCGTCGCCGCAATTCTCCGAATTTCGGACACTTTTTCCTCCAATCGCCGCCGTCTATTTAATTATTATATTATTTTAATTCCTCCCCCCCCCCCTCTCCCCATTTTTATTCAAACCACCCCCCCCCCCTTCGTCCCCTCATTTAAAATATAAACACATTTTGAATTAGATTTCAAAAAATATATGCCAATAAAAATTTAAAAGCGTATTTATATGCCTCGGGGATTTTAAAACTTTTTTTCAGGATTTCAAAGCGATAAACTATTCTTAAAATTGAAATGTGAACTGTTTGTTGGTTGAGTTTTGCTCTTTTTCCTCGTCGTCTCTTTGGCCGACCCGTGCAAATATTTGCTGCGGCTTTTCCCTTTGGTGTTTTGCTGACCCCGACCCCCCCCCCCCCCCCTCCCTCCCATTTTCTCCCCCTCCCCCCGCCCCGCCTCCCTCTCCCACTTACCCCCTCCATTTATCCCCCCCCCCCTTCCTGCCTTTCCCCACTTACCCCCCCCCCCATCTATTGCCCCGCTTTCCCCAGTCTCATTTCCTCCCCTCTCCCTCCCATTTTTCCCTTTTCTCTTCCATTTGCCCCCTCCCTTCAGTGCCCCCCTTCAAATTTAAATGGACATTTTCATCCATTTCAGAGGGCAAAGAGCAACCAAAAAATTTGGCCAATTTCCTGACACTTTTTTCAAGCCAATGCAAAAATAAAATGCCTGTCTAATTTCACCAAATAAGAAATGCACTCGTTGTTCTACAGCCATCCAATTCCGCTTGGACAACGGTCAAATGGCGCTGATTGCCCACAGCAATTGTGATACAGTAACAGTCAGCGGGGGCGGGGTGTACGGTATGACAGTGTCAAAGTGTCAATCCGTCCAGTAGATTTATTAAGAGGCAAACAAAAACATTTAGGGCATTCTCGACACAATTTACATGAAGTTTCATTTCTTTTTTCTTGCTTTCCATCACTTTACCGGCTGGCAATCCCCCCGGGGGATGGAATTACAATAGCCACCTGCTGTTGCTGCTGAGAGGAGTCCCGGCAGTGTCTCCCCGCATCCGTCCCCGCATTCGTCGCGGATTCTTTTCCCCGTCTGTTCTCTCCCCGTCCATTTTTTTTTGTGGTGCCGGCAGTCCCCGCATTACCTGTTGAGATTTTCTTTCTTTAATGGCTTGTCCAAGTCTCCCCCTCTTTCTTTTTGCCCCCTCTTATCCGTCGTCGTCCATTCCTTTCCATTATTTACACTTCGTTTAGCACTTTGCTTATCGAGTCATTTCTTTCTGTCCACACAATTTGTTCTTTATTGTACCGTCTTTTTTAAGACATTTTGTACAAAAGCAAACCGTCGGTAAAAATTAAAAAAAAAAGTTTACTTTTTTGGGGGGCTAATTGGAAAAAGGGGGGGGGGGGGACTAAAATAAGAAGCGAAATGAATGAGCCGACACATTTTTTGTCCCCTCCGGCAGCAGGAACAGCAGCAACTGTGCGCCCGTCGTTCGATGCCGCACTCCGTCAACGGCATTTGCCCGCCGTGCCGTCCTTTGGCCGGCGCCGCCAACAAAACGGCTCATCCGCACGGGAGGAATGAAGCGGAGGAGGAAGGGAGGAAAAGCAATGGCATTTTGACCGGGAAAATGAATCAGCAAACGATGCTCAGTCGGGAGGAGGTAAAGCGCGGGGAAGGAGTCGCCACATTGAGAGTTTCGAGTCGAGACTTAGCCCGGGATGTATGGTCTTTAAGCCCGGTAATCCGAGACTTTAAAGAGTTAATGAAAGTGTCGAGTCGAAACTTGGCCCGGGGAGTCTGGGCTTTAAGCCTGGTAATCCGAGACTTTAAAGTCGAGACTTTCTTATGACACTAATTCCCGGGATTTGCATCGTTCCACGGGGGGCGGGGGCAGCGACGGCACTTCTCACACTGACAGTTCTTCAGCTCAATGTCGAGATGGCTTCAACTCTGCAAAGGCTTTTCCCCACGGTCGACCATTGTCCGTCCCCTCAACAAATCTTTGTGCACCTCGTCAATCTGCGCACATTCATTTCTCCTTCGGAATTGCTCCAGAAACTGTTGCAGGTGTTTTACTTTTTCATTTTGATAGCCTGCCGCCGCTTCGAATTGATGAGTTCGTTCGGTTTGATGCTGATCATTCTTGTCGTGACGATTCGGATCAGGATCATTCTTATCATTGTCATTCTGATCACACAATCATTCTGAACAGGATTATTCTTATTTTCTGATCCCTTCTCATTAAGATCATTCTGAGATCACTCTTATCGCGATCATTCTTATCATTGCCATTCTGATCGCAATCATTCTTTTCGTTATTTGATCGTGATCATTCTGACCCTACATTACAATTCCACCATCCTTCTTCAGCACACAATGTTCACGCAAAATGCGAGGGCCGCTAACTTTGCCAAAGCGGCACGTCGTCGCCTGTTCGACAATGTTTTTGGCTTTTGCTCGGAATGGGTGCGCTCTGTGCCGTACGATTTCCGCGAACAATCGATGCGCGACCGAATGTTGGCACTTTTGTCGTTGGGTGGGGCCGCAAAGGATTTGCAAGCACAACGTCGGGTGGACGAACTCTTTGGGCAGCTGAGAACGGAGGTAGCCAAATAAATGCGGGGGAGTGAAAATAGATGCGGGGGCAATTTGAGGGAGGACACTTTCTCTAAAAAGGGTTGGCATAATGCCAACATTATTTTTATCGCTCAGTTGGCCCGCTTGGAACGGTACGAACAGGCAATTCGCAGTTTGGAGCCCGGCATGGAGAGGGATGAACGGAAAAGTGACTGTATGACGGGACTGGTCGGATTGGGCGAGAAGGCGTCCACAGTTGCGCAGCAATTGGCACACATTGAGCTGGTTAGTTCAGCAAATGGCGGCTTTGGTCAAAGAAAGGACGGATTAAGAGGATAAATGGATTAAGCCGAGGATTAATAAGTTAATGGATTAAGCCGAGGATTAATAAGTTAATGGATTAAGCCGAGGATTAATAAGTTAATGGATTAAGCCGAAATTAGGATTAAGCCGAGGATTAATGGATTAACGCCGAATTTAGCAATAACAAAAAGCATTTAACCATAAAAGGAGCGTCTGTCAATGATCGGAGTGGACGAGTTGATGGTGGCCATTTGTGCCAGCTCGTCGTCGTCGGATTCCCTCGGGGAACAGCCGCCCCGCGGCACTGTGCGCCATTACGTCGCTTGGTTCAATCAGCTCAGTGCGCTTGTGGCCTCCGAAGTGTTACGGCATGCGCACAAAAGGTGCATGGCAAAAAGCGGTGCACCCAAAAAGTTTCCGCCGAAAATGGCAAATTTTTTTTAATTTTTGGGCCGTAATTCTTTTGGTTTAATTTGACTTTGTCGTGGGGCAGTTTAATACAAAAAAAAACGATTGAATTTCCAAGGCATCGTGCCAAATGCGTGGAGTTTTACATTGAGGTGGCCAAGGAATGTGTCAACTACGGCAATTTCAATTCACTGATGGCTATCGTCGCCGGGCTCAGTGCGCAGCCCGTGGCGCGGCTGAGACGCACATGGAATCGGGTGAACAAAAGCAAATTGGAGGTGAGTGCAGCAGCAGCAAAGGCCAATTGGATTGACTTAATTGTTCCTCTAATAGAAGTCCCCTCCCCTCGAGGGATGCATTGAAAAATAAAAACCCCGATTTACTCGAGAGTGCCACCACTCACTCTCGAGGACACTGTAAACCAAAATCTGACAGATTTCGCAAATGGCAAAAACAAGATTGTTACATGACCATTTTTAGGTGCTTCAACGTCAATTGGACCCGTCCGGAAATTTTGTCAATTATCGTGCCACGCTGAAGGCGGCCATTTGGCGTGCCGACGCCGACTCGGACGGCGCTGATCGGCTGGTGATACCGTTCTTTGGTCTCCTGCTCAAGGATTTGTTCATGCTTTTCCGCAAGTGCGTCCAGCCGTTGCCCAGCGGGCATTTCAACGAAATGGTACAGTGCCGAGGGGACCACGGGTCAAAAATGCCGGCGGGGGGGGGCGGATCGTAACATAATGCCGGCGCGGGGACGGATCACTCCATAATGCCACGGGTTGATCATTCAATCCATTTTGTTGATTATCCTTGGCATTTTTGTTGCTAATTTAGGGCTTCACCGAATTTGCCGACCAAATTTCTTTGGTTGAGCGTTGGAAGCGCCGTCCATGTCCCTTCCCAAAATGCAATTCGGTGCTTCAGCATTTGTTGCTTTGTCCAATTTACTCCGAGCGAAGTCAGTACATTTACAAAAATGGCACAAAATTTGTTCGATTTTTGTGAAATTTCTTTGCCCAAATGCGTCTTTTAAAGGCATGTTCATTTTGTCGTATGGGTACGAAATGGCGGAAAATGGCGCGGAGAGAGACCATTTTCGAAGGATGGCAACAGCCGAAACGGACACCGGCAGCAACAAGCAATTGGAAAATATAATTAATTAATTAAATGATTAATTATTTAATTTATGCTCCCGCGGCGATCTCATCAGCCTCTAATAAACAATGCTACAGTACCCGGGATGGCAATGGATTTCGGATTTCTGGGCTTTTTTGGGGCACCGGAATTCCAGTTGCGGTCTTTTTTGTATCGGACCAATGCGGAATTTTATAATAGTGTCCGGGGGTACTATTAGAAGAAATAAAGGACTAGGACTTTTAAAAATTTGTGAAAATTTAAACGATTTTTGACTGAAAATTGACTCCAAACCTTAAATTAAAAAAAAAATGCCGGTGCCATCCCTGTACCGTACACAAATACAACTCATTTACCGCAATTCGCTTAGCCCACTACTGTATATCCCACAAATTTAAAAAAATTCAATTCTCAATCGCCGATCGCTCAAATTGTTTTTGTCTGCTGTTCTATTTTCAATATTTATCTGTATATATTTTGCAGTCCATCAACCCAAAAATAAAGAAAAATAAATGAATGAACGAATATGTGTATTTTTGGATTGTCTGGCCACCGCAACAATTGTACCTTTCTCATTTTATGTTCCCACCTCAAAGCCCAAGCCCCTTGGGCAATATCCTCGGGGATATTCCCTCCCTCCCCGCAAGCGATGATCTCTCCCTTATCTCTCCCTCATCAAATCCATCCGTCCGTCCGTCGCCAGCTCGCCGCAGGTCTTTTTGCACTTCCGCCGTCCAATGAAACCTGTCGGCGGAATGAATTCATTCCGTTTGTCAATCCAACGCCCTCCCCTCCCCCCAGGGGCTTCTCACTTATTTTATGATGACAACACATGCGCCGTCAGCGTCGCCACATCCAACTTTTTGTTATATCTGCTCCTTCTTCGTCATCTCTGAAACACTCTTCCCCTCCAACCACAATAAGAAGAAGCATATGGCGGAAGGAAGACAAACGAAAGATAACTGACGGAACAGTGAAATGAAGGCATATCCCCCGGGGGGCGCAGGAATCAGTCAGAAAAAGTCTCCTCACCGAAATGCCCTTTTTTTGATCATAACCCATCATCATTATATAAATTGTTCAGAGAGACACAATTTCGACAAGACTGAGGGACTGTTTTTCACTTTCGTTTTTTATGTCCACGTCCCTTCCCCTCTTTCCTTTCATAGAATTTTTAATGTTCCGGTGGCTCTTTAGACAATCGCCGAATTTCCCCCAGGGGCGGCCATTTTAAGGATCGTGTTTTCCACGGCCAATTTACGCTGTTCAGCAGCGACAACGATTGGGGCGGAAGGAAATGTGGGCCACAGGCCAACTAAGGACAAATGGAGGGGGAGGGGGGGGGGGGTAAGGGAATTGGGCAAAAGTGTGGGCCAAGAAAGAGCCTCGACACTAATCCCTGCCACCCATTGGGCTAATATGGGAGAGGAGGAGAGTAAGTGAACTCGGAGGGGGGGGGGGATTGATTTCACTTCGATGCCCTCAAGCAAAATGCCTACAAACTTCTTGAAACGGAAGGATTGCGTGATGAAGTGAGGGGAAGGGGACGGGGGAAAGAACGTTTAACTTTACATGGACTCCATTTTGGCATTTCATTGAAGAAGCCTTCGCATGATTTCTTTTTTTTGACTCCTTTGTCCCAACCGTTGGTCGAACGGTCCGGCATTTCGTACCCTCCCGAAAATGCCATTTTTGCATTAATCAAAAACGGATAAATTTGGTTCAATCGCCTCGGCACAATCGTCGATTTAATTCGGCCAAATGTGTGAGTTTTTAGAGCAACAAAGAAAATGGACGACCATATTGTTTCGGTGAATAATTCATAAACTTAACATAGGGAATTTTGTTCACCATTCTAACGGTTGCCCTTCTCTTCCAATAGTCCATAATTTGCCATTTTCAGAGGTAAAATTGGAAAAAAAAGCTCCACCGACAAAAGTGCCATTCATCCATCCCATTTGACATATTGCGCTGTATTTAAATTGACCAACAAATAACAATTTTCTTTTTTATGCATTTATATGACATTTTCCCTATTTAATTCAAATCGTCTTCCAATATATTGCAGCAGATGGACGGGCTTTTCAAAGAAGACGAAGAGCAAAGCATTCTTCGGTTAGTTTTGAACGAATAGACCAAAAATAGACAATAATCACAATCAATGCCATTAATTCGCGAAATACCGTATTTCTCGAATTGATCCCCTCCCACGCTTAGAGGATGCAGGGACGGCGTATCCATTCTGGCTGAGGGGGGGGGGGGGGGAAGGTGGGGAGATACACCGGTTATTACCCCCCTCCCCCCCCCCTCACCAAGGGTAAAAACCCTACTCGTACATGGCCAACTCGTACGCCCCCGACTCGTACTGCGGCCTCTGTTATAAGTATAGACTGTCTAACCACTCACTGTCTGCACTCTCGTGTAAAATAGTACGAGTCGGGGGCGTACGAGTTGGCCATGTACGAGCGGCCCAAAAATCCAATAAAACTAAAAACATCAGGATTTGGGTACTCAGTAATCCCTCCTCCTCTTCCTCAGCCAGAATGGATACGCCATCCCTGCATGGGAAGTATTAAAAAGCGCTGACTAAACAAAGGAAAGTGCCATTTTCATTCATTCATTCATTAGCAAATGAATGCACCTTTCTGATAAAGAATACATAATTCTGATCTGAGCAGTCCCATTTGCTTTCAGAACTCGCTTTTGGCTTGTGGTTGTTGCCGGCGGTGCCGCTTCCACTTTTGGCATTATGGCCAATGCTTTGCTGACTCGTCTGTTTCTCACTCGGCCCGCCTTTCGGCATTCGCCCTTTTTTTTCCTCGGATTCGTCGCTTTGTTTGACACTCTTTTGGATTCCGTTTACATTGTGCTTTTGGTCAGTTCGCGTGCTTTTCATATAAAAATAAATCGACCAAAAATGAAAAAATATGATTGGAAATGAAAACGATTTAAATAGAGTAATTGAAGAAAATCGTCGATTAATGAACAATAATCTTACTCTACAAAAGGCTGAGTCTTTCATACAGTTTTCGAATGATACCAAACTTGTAGAAATTGGTTGGGAAATAAAAAATTTACAGTCCGTTATAGTCGAGAAACTTGCTAAAAGTGGCGGATTTATGAGTTTAGAGCAAGGCTTCCAGTAGTTAGGGGAGACTTTTCCGCCGGTTACTGTAGTGACGTCACCCAAGCCAAAAGGTATTGGCTTGGTCTGGCGGTGAGATGGCCCAGCCTATTGAGGGGTTTGGCGGTGAAATGGCCCAGCCTGTTGGCACTGTGCCAGGCCATTTGAGCGCCAGGAGTGCCGAAGCCCAAACCTATTGCGCGACTTTATGCTAATTTCTCTTAATTATTTAAATTAATTAATTTTTAATTAATTTAATTCAAATAAATTCCCTGCAGCTGAGGGGA